>JAUESI010000003.1:5844597-5866045 GCA_032275145.1 Synergus laeviventris | reverse complement strand
GGTGTGAAAGAATTTATATAAGCATTATATTTATACCCTATATATATTGTCGTATAATTTTAAATTAAAAAATATTTCTGAAAATTTTGAAAGATTTCCGGGATTTTTAAGGGATTTGAACACTTTTCCAATAATTTAATAAGATTTTTACCCAATTTAAGAGATTTTAAAGTTCATCGTGGAATTTAAAAATATTTAAAAATATTTTTAAAAGATTTTGTATGGAATTTAGAAGGATTATATGAAATTTTAAACAATTTGAAGACATTTTATGAGAAATTTCAAGAGGTCTCTAGGAATTTAAAGAGAATTTCAGAAATTCATGAAAATATAAATATTTTGAAACCTCTTGACATAACTCATGAATTCCGGTGAATTCATGGAAATTCTTTCAAATTCCATCAAATTCCTTGAAATTTTGTGAAATTTCTTCAAAATTCTTAAATTTGTCTGAATTATTTTGAAATCCTTTCAAATTCTTCAAAATCATTTATAATCTCTAGACATTTTCTAAAATCACTTGAACTCTCTTAAAAGCTTTAGAAACTCTCTGTAGTCCAAAAAAATACCTTCAATTTTGTTCATCCCCTCTCAATCTTCTTAAACTGACTGAAATCTCTTTTTTTTTAAATACCAAAAAATATTCAAAACGTTCAATTAAATTAACTAGAATTATGGTTAAATATACCCTTACTATTTTTTCTATTGTTAAAGTATAATCATGTGAATTCTTCTTGATTTAATCAGCATTCTATGTTGTTTTAACTACAAATTCTAATTAAAATAACCAGAATTCTGGTTACTTTAATCAGAAAAAATAGTAAGGGCATATGTAAAAATAATTCTAATTAATTTAACTAGACATTTTTTTGAATATCATTCGAAAAATAATAATTATTACTACTCGATTATAAATTATACTAGAAACGCCAATTAGGCTTCGATGCTTTTTAAAACCACCGTCACTGCTTTGCTTTAATTTATATACTGTTGATCTACATTTTTCTGGAAAGAAGTTGAAGGAATTAATAACTAGAATAATTAACAGAACCTGTATGAACAGGAAGAGGTTTAAATTGAATTGAGGGGTTCTTTATGTTATAGATAAATTATGTAACGCAAGTGTTTATTCCTTAGATAAGGAAAATTTATAAGCATACTTTCAGGTTTTCCAGATTACATTTCAGATCATATTTCAGACAATAATGGTAATTTCAGAAACTATATTAAATTTAAATATTCTTAAATTTTTGAAATACCTAAAATGGCGGTCAAATATCATTAATATAAAAAAATTAAATGTCGAACACTGAATTTTTTCTATATTTTTACTTCTGGGATTATATTATATAGTTTTTGAAATTGGAATGTCGCTTCTGTATCCGACTTTCGTCTATTGGTAAATTATAAAAAAAACTGAGCTGAAAACTGTGGAAATGAGTAACTTTTGAATTTTTCAACCAGCCTATAATTTTTCAGACTTTCCAAATTTTGGGTTTTGAGATCGTGCATTTGCTTTAGGGAATTTTATTATATTTTTTCAGAATTTTTAATCAATGTTTGTTAATAATAGTAATAAATATAATTTTTTGAATGAGAATTTTCATCTTAAAGATTAAAAGTTGAAAAATGCCAGATTAAAATTGTCAATATCTTTCATATAAATAATTTACAATTTAAACTTTCAATAAGTTGTAACAGATTGTAATATTTCAAATTAAAAATCCTGAAATCGAACGATATTGGAATAAATTATTCATATAACTTCGAAAAATAAAATAACTTTGAAAAAAACAAAATATGGAATTGTTTGACACTTCTCATTCGATCGCCGACGTTAAGCAGCGCTTACTTGCGTTATATTCAGATGGGTGTCGTCGTACTAACTGGTTCTAATAATTCAATAATAAATTTTAGTTCTTGTAACTGATTTATATTAAAAACCTACATGCAATATAATTTTTTTTTCTTAAGTGTTTATCCACTTAAAACATTTTATATACATAATCATTTTTGAATGCTCTCAATTTCCTCCATTCAAAGAAAAAAAAATAAAAAAAATAAAAAACAAATGATGGAAAAACAAGTATGCTAAACGTGTCAAAGAGGCATTTCTTAACTTTTATACAGAACCTGAATAAGTGTCGCCGAGATTTATATCCAAAAGTTAACACGCCCAATTACAAAATTACCTGAAACTTTCTATAAATCTTGATAAAAATCAGCAGCTGGCTACCAATTTTTTCTACTCTTGAGCCAATTAACCACGTCTAGAGAGATTATCGCGCCAATTACAGAGTACTTATTCGACGAGTGAGCCAAAGCTGCAAAAGGGAGTAAAATTTGGTCGTTTCTATGCACGATGTCGGCGGGAAGAATGGCGATGAATAGAAAAGTTTACTTCTTGTTTACCGATTGCGAATAGGCATATGGCATGAACATTAAACATGAACAGAGTTGGTGCATAAGTTGCCTGATATAGATTGACGATAACGCCGCGGGCGGTCTAGATGGCCTTTTTAGTCCCGCGAGGCGCGTGGCGCTGCTTATCAATCACTTTGATCGACCTACTCCGATCTGATCGTGTAATACCAATCAGCGATTTTATACCGTCTGATCGGATCGCCAACAGTGATTATTTGGGTGGTCCTCACATCGGGCCAGCAAGGTGCCAAGGTCTATTATTAGAGTGCATATGGAAGCACGTGATGGCACGTCTGCTTTCGCGTTGGAGGAACTGTATGGTATATAATATTCTATATAACTATATGGTATGTAACTATATGGTATATAACTATAGATAACTGTATAACTATTATAAAACAGAGGCTGGCTTCTTCGTGTTCAGCGATCGCGTGAAGTTGCTCGCATCGAGGAAATAACGATTAAGGGACGAACCGCCACCGATCGAAGAATTTATGTTCTCAAACTAAAATATATAATCAGCCGGTGGCTAAATGTCGCACGGAAGTCAGAAGAGAAAGTCAGGGAAAAGTTAGGGAAACAAAATTTGGCAGGGAAATGCGAATAGCTTAATTGTACCTATGTGATAAATCCATTGATTTTGTTCACATTTGGAATTTTTTAGTCAGTTTGACTGTTTATTAGTAATTTAATCAGTTTGATATTCATGCTATGTTATCTTTGTGGTATTTTGAGATTTTATTGGTTTTTATAGATTTTAAGGATTTGAAATCATTTTAAGAAATTTTAACAAGAATAATATTATTAACATTAATAACATTATTAATATAATTACTACAACATTAGGAATTTTAAGAGATTAACAGAGATTTTGATGATATTTAAAAATATGTTCGTGGAATTTTAAAGAATTTCATGAAATTATATAAGAGATTTTAAAGCTGTTTTGATATCTTTTAAGTGATTTTAAGGGATTTTAATGTTCTTCGTTGAATTTTAATAAATTTCAAAAGATATTTTTAATTTTTAAAGGTTTTCATGGAATTTTATGAGATTTCAAGGGTATTAAAGTTCCTCATTGAATTTTAATAGGCGCGAAAAAATTTATGAGCATTATATATATTGTCGTATAATTTAAAAAAATTTTTAAATTTTTCTGAAGATTTTGAGAGATTTTAATAGGTTTTAAATGTTGTCGTGAATTTTATAAGAAATTTAAAGAGAATTTCAGTAAAACTTTAAGAAATTTCATGGATTATTAACATATTTGAAGACAATGGAATTTTAATTTTAAAACGTTTCTAATTTTAAGAGTTACAAGAAATTTCAAGGCATTTTGAGAGATTTTGAAGGTTGTCCTGAGTTTTTCAAGGATTTCAAGAGATTTCCATGAATTTACATAACTTGTATTTTTCACGGAAAATTTTATTTTTTATCCAGAGAAGTGAGTTTTCAACAAAAAGATTAATTGTCACCTTAAAATTTCTCCTAGTAAATAGGAATTTGCTTGAAACAGGTTGAAAATTCAACATTTCTATTCTTTGTTGCAAATACAATTATTTTCTTGAAAATCATACTTTGTTTTAAAATATTTCAAGATCTAGTTAATAAACCATTATTTTTATTGAAACGCAAAATAGTCGGATAAAAAGGCACTTGTTTTGGTTGAAGTTAATATTTTGTATTTGAAAATTAATTTTCTGTGTTGTTGAAATATTGTATTAAAAATCTTTTTTAAAGAATCTGTGAATTCTGAAAACGTGACATGAGAAAATCTTACTCTCTTCACATAATTTTTTTCAGGAATATAACTATTTTTAAGATCAGGAAAAAATGTCGGAAAGGGCGGAAAATGTGGAAAAAGTAGGAAATTTGAAAAGGATCGATCGAGTTTTCCATGAAGTGCGGTGTGGGCCATCTGCAGAATTTAAGAGGAACCTTGAAGAAACGGGATGTTGAGCCAAATGACGAGAGATGGCGGGCTATGTCATTTGTTGGCTAAAACTCTTAGGGGGTTGAAGGGATGGAGGGGTGAAGTCGATTTGGTGCTGCCATCTTCCACCCCATCCCCTCTTTTTTAAATGGGCGCGCGGCACTGACCTACGCGTGGCCCGCGCCATCATAAACAGAGTAAACACCATAGCAGCAGAATTTATGGCCTCTATCACGCCGCGGCATCTAAACGATGATTTGCCGTTAAACGTAAACGGCTTATAAAAACGGTCCTGCATAATAGAATAAATATAGGCTGGATGCGCACCACCTCGATTTATTGGTGCACTTATAATCTTGTACTTATCCCTCCAACAAACTCACTCACCTTTTCTTAAAATGATTGCCCATTCTTAAAAACAAAAAAATGTTTTTTATCAGTTTTTTACTACAATTTTTATTTAAAAGTATTTCGGAGTTTAAGGATTACTTTTTTTTTCATTTTTTTTTATTTCTCAGAGAATTTAAGAGATTAAATTGATTTATTAATTAAAATTATTAAAAGTTATGGAATAGTTTTTATCAACTAAATATTGAAATTTCCTGCGTAAAAAGGTGATTTTTAATATATTATAGAGAAAATTACTTTTCATCCTAAAATGTGAACTTTTAACGACAAGGTTTTTTCCAACAGTTTATTTTTATTTACAAATAACTTGTGAGTTCTTCCGTTTTTATTATTAGACAGGATTACGTTTACTGACTATAGTTAAATAACAAATTTTGAATTAATGTAAATTATTTTGAGTTCAGCTGTTATTCTTTTAATAATAATTATTATCAATTATTATTCCTTAAACATGTTTTCCTTGTATTTATTATGAATATATTCAAATGTTTGTAAATGCTACTGAATTCATTGAAAATGTATTAAACTTTTCTGAATCCTCTTGAATTTTTTAAATTTACTTGAATTTGTTTATTTCTTTCGAATTTTTTTGAATTCTGTTAAGTTATTTTGAAATCATATATAGTTATACTGTAAATTCATCCTTAATTCTTTTTAATTATCTTTTTTAATTCGTTCTAAATGCTTTTCAACTACTATTTTGAATTATAGCTTTTTATTTTTTGGAATTCTCATTTTTGTCAAATCGCTTGAAATAATTTTCAAACTCTTAAAATATTTTGACGTACACCTTTCAAATCTTTAGAAATCTGATGACACTTTTTAAAATCTCCTAAAATTTAGTATAATTTTTATTAAAATCTTGTGAAATGACTAAAAATATTTTGAAATCTATTAGAATCATCTAAAATCCAAATTACTTTAAAATTCCTTATAAAATTACTGAAACTCTTTCATATTATTATTTTTAATCTAATTAAGGAATGCCATAAAATTGTCTAAAAACGCATATTATAATCACTCGAAATATCGTAAAAGCTTAAAGATGATGTTTCTAACTATTTTGAAAATCTTTTAAAATCGCTAAAAATCACATAAAATCTCAAAAAGATCTCCTTAAATCTTAAAGAACTGTCTGAATATTTCTATAAATATTCCATAAAATATTTAGAATCCTCACCAATCTCTTGATTTTCCCAGTATCAGTCTTGTCCATGAAATACTAAAAAACCCCCGCCATAATAACACGAATTACAGAATATTAATTAAGTTACATCAGTAAAAGATAAAATTTCCATTAACCTGAAAAATCGCATATAATTAAAGCTCGTATACTTCTTTCCTGAAAAAGGTGTACAATGTACATTGTACATATTATACTATATATGCTCCCTAAAATAAAAATTATTACTTTTCGAAACGGGTATTGTTTCTGTAAAGATAAAATTAAAGATAAAAAATGAGTCGTAATTGTGGGTTTCGATCTGAGGAATCAATAAGAGATTAAGAGTGAACGTTATTATTATAGAAACGTTGCGTTGACTGAAAAGGAAAGAAAGATTATAAAGTGAAAGCAATAAGGATAATCAAGGACGTGAGAATATTAACCGCTGTGTCTTATGGCTTATGCTGTTGCTCAAACCCGATATCGAAGCATTTGATTAAATCTGCATGAGTGATCACTGTAATTAGCCCCACCCAGCATAAACGTTGTCATCATCTTCGCTTATTAATGGCGTGTTTAGGGACTCGATACCCATAAAGAACAATAAATTATTACGTCGCATGCGTCCACGCACTCCTATATATACAAGAATGAGACGAATTCGCGTTGTTTCCTTTTATTCTTATATTGAGACTCAGAAGATTGAACCGACAATATTTGAATAACAAACGACATGTAAATTTATTTACCCCCAAGTCTTTTAGTGAAGTATCTGTATGTATTTCTTCCATGTTTTGGATATAACTCCACGGTCTACAGAATTCTAATCGTTCACTCCCTTTTATTGACCCTATATATTATATACAATTATACATTATATATATATATATAGTATATGTACTAAATTTAGAGCTTTGTGGATTATTTCACCCCAGCAGGAAATACCTTCAACGTTTGTATTTAACTTGAATAATTTACCAGTTTTTCTAACGGCGAATGCATGCGACTAAATTAAAGATTGCTAATCTCCGAGGGCAGGAAATGAGAATTTCAATGAGGAACGCGTTTCTAATGCCAGATCTTGTAAGGAAGATCCATGCACGGACGAATGTCTATCTATATAGTATAGCTTGAAGCAGATTTTAATTAAGCCCGCCCTTCCAATGTTTCATTTGATTGGATGAACTAATCCCGACCGCAGCAAAATTTAGGGCTTCTTCACCAGAAAGCATACACAGCCCTCTATATGGCATTTAAATTTTTTACCCCGGTCAATATAGCAGCAAAAGAAAGAAGCAAAATTCAAATGACGCCTACCAGAGTAATAAATATTTCAACAGACGGAACCGCCTAAATCCACACCGCGCAAGGGAAAGATGAAAAACATTGTTGTACCCTCGCAGATTCTGAAGTCATTCCATAAATTCTACATTCATAAAGTGGTCTACTTAAATTTATATTTCAATTTTATATTTCAAATTTAAACTTCAAGTCTTTCGAAAGTCAATTTTCGAGACATTTTGTTACATTATATAACTTTTTTTTAGAGATGAATTTCCAGAAGTTCCTAGGAATTTTAGGAAATTTTAACTTATTTGAAGAGATTTCGCCATTCAAAGTATTTTATTGTTTTTATAGCAACAATAAAAATTTTAGCGTGGGAATTTTGAGAATTTGGATAGAATTCAAGAAATTTTTAATGAATTTTTAAAGATTTGGTGAAATTTTAAAAGATTTCATGGAGTTTGATGAGATTTCTAATAATTTTAAGGAATTTACAGAGATTTATAATTTTCATGATTTTTGGGGAATTTTAAAGGATTTCAAGAGGCTTCTAAGAGTTTCAATGAATTTAAAGAAATTTCAAAGGTTTTCGTGGAGTTTTGAAATTTTTGTAGTTTCTATGAATTTATGGGGATTTTAAGGAATTACAAATTTTGTCGTGGAATCTCGAGGAATTTAAGAGATTTTTACGAATTTTAAAAGATTTCAATAAATTTAAAGATGTTTATAGGAATGATAAAGGATTTTCATGAATTTTAATAGATTTCCAAAGATTTTTTGCGACTTTTAGAACACTGCAGTGTTTGAAGAATCTTAAAGTTTGTCGAAAATAGTCTCACGAGTTTTTCGTATGGATTTCAAGAGATTTATTATTTTCAAGGTTTCTAAGAAGTTCAAGAGATTTTAACGAATTTTAAGGGACTTCTAAGGTTTTCTTTAAAAAATTAAGGATATCTCACAAACCAAAATACGTGCGCGATTATTTTGTTTATTGTAACAACTTCCCATTCAAAATCCAATTTGGTTGACAAGAAGAAAATTTTTGAGATTTTTGAGACATTTCGTTACATAACTTTTTTTATAAAGGAAACTCAACATCAAAAATAAAAAAAATTATATAACATTGCATAAAATTGAAAAAGAAGAAAAAAAACACTGAAAAATGAAATTGCCGGGCAAGATCAAAGAATTGGCACAGAAATTGTGAATTTCTGATAAACCGGAATCTTACGTAAATCGTTTCTTTTTCTTTCTTTGCAGAACATAAATAAATCAGGTGGGTTTGAATAACCTGACTAAGATCTTTGGTAGCCGCTTGTAATCGTGTAGGCGGCATGTTTCCTTTTTTTCTGAGATTCTTAATAACTCGTCGAAAGTAAGAAATCACTCGGAGGACTTTTGAGGTAGCCGCCACGACTTTTCCGTCTATCATCGCAAGAAACAGGATTTTAGGCGACATGCCAACTAAGATTTGGGTATGAGAAGGGGGGGGGGTGGCGCAAGAAAACGAAAACGTCAGGGGATGACGTCTAAATCTCCCTTTTCGCTTCACGCTGACTGCCCGCCCTTTTACTCATGGCTATATGCTTCCAGGCTTCCCAGTAGGGCGCCCCTTTCCCCCTCGCCCCTTTTTCCTAAGGGTGGTACAATTCGTACAGTCGCTTACATAAGTTTTATCCCATAAGTTGCCCAATGCCAGGGGTGTCCAGTATATCCAGCTTATTGAATTTAAGTCTCCATTTATCAAAGTCGTTCGAACAATTTTTTTTAGAGTTTTTAGTTCATTTTAAGATCTATGCGGATTTTTAATTATGGATTTTTTTTAGGATTTTATGTGAGGACTTTCGTCTGATTAATAATTTGGAGAGGATTTTTTTTGAGCGGGATCGATGCGTTTTTTAATCTCCTTTTCTCATCTTTTAACCAAACCCTTTTTTCAAACTCTCTGTTCAAAATATTTTTGGAACAATTTTCGAAAAAAATTTTCACAGTGCTATTTTTTAATTCCTGTATTTTTTCACAGTCGTTATTGCAATGGAAAATAACAATTAATAATTTTTATTACCATGTTTCTTTCCCAAATCGCTTTTTCAAACTTCTTATACCATTCTTATTTTCCGAGATATTTTCCAATTCCCCCTTCTATTTTCTAATAACCCTTTACCCTTTTGAAACTCATTTTGGAAGATGTTTTCCTACCTCATTTTTTATCCCCTTTTCGAAAATATTTTTCAAACCTATACTTTTCCAAAACTGTTTCCCGCATTCCGAATTTAATAATTTTTCTAACCGCCATTTCCAAACCCATTTTGCCTATCTTTTTTTTCACCTTATTTTCAAAACCAGTTTTTCTGTTCTAATTTTTAATCACCGTTATCCAAACTCATTTTCGAAGTCTTTTTTATTTTCCCACCCTTCTTGCTCACCTCCTATTTCCATTCCCCTTGGAAACCTCTACTTTTAAGCTTTCTTTCTAGAGGGTCGAAAATAAAGAGCTTCAAAAACTTTTTTTATTTAAGAAAGAAGTTTAAAAAATCCATGGTTCAGTATTAAAAAATTTTAAATTAATAATGTTTGAAATAGACAAAGAAATATATCTCTAAATTATTTTCTGTCGGTAAAATATGATATAATAATAGAATGTAATCTATTTTCACGAGATATTTTCACAACTCCATTTTCTCATCCCTTTTTTCCGACCCTATTTTTTCACCCTCGCTCCTTCGTCCTTGGCCCTCCTTAGAACTCTTTTTTTAAGTTTCCCACCTTCTTAGAATGGAAATTAAGAGTCAAGTTTTAAAAACTTTTTATTTAATACTCTGATAAAGAAATTAAAACATCCATTGTTCATCATTAATCAATCAATTTTAAACTGTAGGCATTTGAAATAAAACGATGAAGCCATAAATTAATCTAAATTTGAACCCTTAATAATTAAATAATTTTACTAAGTCTCCAAATTATTTAGTCAATCAAATATGTAATATAATATAATCTTTACGGTTATACTTAATGGATTGTCAGGCACTTTCTTAAAATTCGATAACCAAAGTTAAGCAGCGCTTGGCTTTGGTTGATTTTCGAAAAAAATTATCAAACAATTACCAAAAAACCAAATAATATTACTCATCTGATTTATCAATATTCATGTTTTCATGACTTTAACATGCTTATTTTTTTAAACACCAATTATATTTATAAAAGTGGAAAAGATCAATTTCCACATTTCGATCCCTATGGCCAATTAATTTTTATTTCTATCTTTTTATCTTAGTGACACGTAATTAGTCGAGTATAACTATTTATTAAACGTGGACTAGATTCTTCGCACGATTAAGTGACTCTCCCAACATATAACTAGAGTATTCTTCGATCTGTAAATGATAAGCCTGATATACTCAATCAGATGTGATCACAAACTATTTTAATTACACACACACACCACGTATCTCTTTATAGAATGAATATTTCATTTCATTTCCATTATATACCCCTGCTGGACATTTATTTCATGGACATCGATTTCATAATTTCCTAACAGAATATTAAAAAAATAAAATAAAATATAATGTATATTTAACTGTAAAAATAAATATTATGCTTTAAATAAATCAAAGGTGCTTTTTCATTTTAATCTATGGTTTTGTTTCGTGTATATTTATTTACTGTACGAATCAACAGTACATTACTTCAGTTTGTATAATTTACAAGCTGATTCCGAATTCACCATAAATTCAATAATGGCCTCATTTAAATGCCGGCACTTCATAAAATAGGAAGAAGAAGCTTATTTATACTGCCCCACAAAGTGCTATTAGTAGCCGTGTCGTTTCCGTATTGTGATGTTTTCCTTGGATCCTAAGTGAACAAAGATTTTGAGCCCTCGATTTACGTAACAAGTCGGGATAGGGAAGACCCGGACCAGAGGGTATTATATTTTTATGGCAGTGAAAGTTGTGCATTCCGAGGGTCGCAGTCGTGAGGGCAGCTTCACATCCCTAGTTTTGCAGGGAGACAGAAAAACAAGCATAATGCCAAATTTCACTTTTTCCCCACCCGCGAACCCGGAAAATCCGGGAAAGTGCCACGTTCGCCAAATAGAAAACTAAAAAGTCCCACTTCTAGATCTTCTGCATTATTAGTTCTCGTTTCAACGCCGCTGCGTTCGCATCTCTTAGTACGTTTTTCCAACGCCATTTTTTGTTCCCTGTTTCCAAACTTAGTTTTCTAAATTCTTCTCCAAACCACTTTTCCAAGTTCCTTTTTTAAATCAATTTTTACATATACTTTTCCAAGCATCTTTTCTAACTCCTTTTAGAAACTTACTATTTTAGATCCTCCTTTTCCTATTCCATTTCCATTTCTCCCTTTTTCCGAAAATATCTTTCCATACCTTCTTTTCAAATCGTTTTTCTAACGTCCTTTTCGAAATCATTTTTCTTCATTCTGTTCTCCAAACTTTTCCAAACCAATTTTCCAAGCCCTTTTACCTGCAACTCCATTTTTTACAACTTTTTTTTATCGAATAGTAAAGAAATTAAAGCATCGATGCTTCAGAATTAAACAATTTTAAATTAATAGAGTTTGAAATAGAGTGATCAAGTTGTTTAAGTATATCTATAAATAGGTAATACAACAATAATAAATAATGCTTGATATTATGTATAATCTGTGCGGTTAGACGTGTGTTGAATTGTGTGTCTCTTTTCATCTCGGATAGAGATATTCGTACTAAATAAAGAGAGTGAATTTACACCAGTTTTTCAACCTGTATTTACCCTCGAACCAATAATAATATTACCTCGTGATATTTATGGAAATTTTATAGTGTGCAATTTTTAATAACAAATAATTTTTTAACTTTTTTCCGAAACCGTTTCTTATCTCCTTTTCTGAGCCCCTTTTCCAAGCCCAAAATCTTTTTCCACCCTTTTTTCACACCTTCTTTTCCAATCAAGTTTTAAAAACTTTTTATTAACTGATAAGAGATTAAAGCATTGATAATTTTGTAATAATTATATGTCTAAACTATTTTCAGTCAATCGAATATGATAATAATATACCTAATATATATTATATTATAATATAATTTGTTCGGTTGGCGCAAATGGATTGTTTGGCACTTCTCAATCGAGCACCGAAGTTAAGCAGCGCTTATCTCGGTTACAGTCGGATGAGTGCCGTCGTACTATGAAAGGATCCGTGAAGAAATTACCCCATTGAAACCCTATATTTAAAAAATAGGGTTCTGACGAGGCCCTGGCCGGGATTCCTAATTGCAATACAAAATATTTTAATATAATAAGACATTTATCTTGAGTAATATCTCATTAATACCAATCTTACATTGGTATTAAAATGTTTTGAAATTTTTTAGTATCATTAAAAATCCCTTAAATTTCGATGATCTCAGCAGATTTTAAAAGATTTTTCAGAGAGGACTTAAATTCAAAAACATTTTATGTTAGTTCCAAGGTTTTAATGAAATCTCAAAAGTTTTGAAGAGAATGTAACAGATTTTAAAGAATCTAAAAATATTCTTTATGTTTTGAAATTATTTGAGAATCTTGAAATTCTTTTAAATTTTTTAAATGCCTCAAAATCACTTGAAATCCCCTTAAATTCCCTTAAATTCCTTAAAATCACTGCAAATATTTTAGAAATTCTTTCAAATTCATTAATATCATTGAAAATCCCTTGAAATGTTTATAAAAATTTGTGTATTACTTTAGAATCTTAACATTCCTCTAAAATCTTTTTAAAATCTTTAAAAACTCCTTAAAACCACATGAAATTTTTTGAACTCGCTTATTTCAATTCCTTAAAATCAATTGGCTTATGATTATGATATCAGATTTTTACCCCACAAATTAGAAAATTTTTGGTGAATTTTTTAGAGTTAAGGGATGATATGGGGTGAGTTCTAAATCATCGTGGGGGGTTGAAACCTGGGTGGTTCATTTATTGAATTGTTTACAACTAGTTTACACGAAAAATGTTTGGATCTTGTATGTTTTAGAGAAAATTACTTTTTTAATTATGATCGTTATTATCATCAATTTTGATAATACTGTAAGATGTTACTGTAATTTAAAAAATAAGAGATACATGTTTTTTTTATCAGCGGAAAAACACTTCTAGGTGTGGAAATCCATCCCTCCAGTTTACCCTCAAAACTCGTTTTCTTTTAGTATGTATATCAGAAACTGCATAAATCAAGGAATCTTCATAAAACCAACGCTAAAATTCTAGGGTCAAAAAATACTATGAACCCTCACCACTCTTCTTCAAAAGGTTAACCACCCCCATTTTTCAAAAATTATTTTTATTTTTATCCAAGCCAATTCAATGCATATACGTCCGACCGGACAAATTAAATTTTATTACTATCATATTTTATCGACAGAAAATAAGTTATATATATTCTTCAGTATAATTATTTAATTTTTAAAGGTTCGAACTTTTGAATTATCTTTAATTAAAAATTTTTAAATTCTGATTAACTGATGCTTTAATTTCTTTATCAACAAATAGAAAAATTTTAAAAACTAGATTCTCTTTTTTTCATTTTGGAAGCTTGGAAAAAGAGATGCTGTGAAAAACAGGGGTGGGAGAAAAATATGAGAAAATAGGATAGGAAAATATCTTCGAAAATGAGTTTGAAAAAAAGTGTTTAAAAAATGGAAAACGGGTTTAGAAAATATAATAATTCAATTCAACCAAAATTCGAATTCCCAAGAAACGATGTTCTTACGAAATTTGAATTATTCTTGGTCTTTTTAAAATTTTTCATTCTTTGATAAATATATATGAAACGCGAAGCAAGTGATGAGAAAAAAATCAGGATAAATTACATTTACCGATTTACCAGAGATTAACCCGGGGCTAATTGAGTGCGCGGATATTTTTTCCTCCAGCTTTTTCCAGGCGAGGGTTAAGTTAAACGCGAGATAAGATCTTTAATCTCTCAATACTCGCGGCCTGATCAAGAAACCGCGGCTCTCGCGTAAACTGCGTTTATTGCGGCTCCGTTTCCCTGGCGCGTACCAGCAACGCCCATTCTTTGAATCGTGCACGTGCATCGCTGGATTCAGCTGCCTCGTTCGGTTCACGAATGAATTATTGCCCATCGAGCTGTTCTTTCATTTCCAGCTACGCGGTGGCTCTGGTATCGGTCGAGCCGCCGTCAGCAACGCTTTCCCACCCTCGTGTTTCCTCTGAACCTCCCCCCCACCCCACCCCTCAATCCAAATCCTTTTGGACTTCCCCCTTCTCTTTTCATTCCACCATTTCGGACTTTCATTACCTCTGTCTCTCCTTTCTTTTGTTTTCTTTCCTTCTGTCTGTCTTTCTTTGTTCCTTTTTTTTTGCTTTGTTACTTTTTTTCTTTCTTTCTCTACTTTTCTATTTTTTTCTTTCTTTTCCATCTAGTTTTGCCTCTTTTCCTTTCTTTTCCTTCCCTTTTTCCTTCTTTTTCTCTTAATTATTCTTAAAGGATTTTTATTTCAAAGGATTTTAAAAAATGTCAAAAGATTTACTGTGCGTTTTAAAGCGATTTTAAAATATTTTAAACTATTTGAACAGCTTATTGTTATTATTTAAGAATTAATTATTGTATATAGACATTTAAATATATTACAAATTTCAAGGGTTTTTAAATATTTTCAAAGATTTGAAGTATTTTAAAGTCATTGTAAAATTAATATTATTTCATTCTATCTTTCTTTATTTTTTTTTCATCTAGTTTTGTCTCTTTACCTTTCTTTCTCTTTATTTTTATTATTATTATTATTAAAGAATTCATTATTGTTAAATCATTGTAAAATATTTTTAAGAATTTCAAGGGATATTAAATTTAGAGGGGTTTGAAATAGAACAATAATGCGAGTGACTAATTAAAACTTGAACCTTTAGTAACTAAATTATTTCCAATAATTAGAATATGATGATAATATAACATAGGTAATATGTGCGGTTGGACGCAATGGATGTTTGGTACTTCTCATTCGATCACCTGAAGTAAGCAGCGCTTAGCTCGGTTACAATCGGATCGGTGCCGGCCGTACTAAATGGAGTGAAAAATTTACCAGTTTTCTAAACTTGGTTCACTCTAGAACTAATAAATATAATGTAGAAAAATATGCAGTATCTGAATCATTAAATCCATACGCGTGGTTTGTGTTCAAAATTTTTTATTCGTCTTTTCGAAGTTTCTCAGGAAGTTTCAGTAATTTCACATAATATCGAAATATTTCACGAGATTTGTAGGTATTTTAAAAAATCTCTGATTTCCAAGAATTTCAAGACGTTTGCAAATATTTTGAAATAGTTTTAGGTATTTCTACGGATTTAAATGATCCAAAGAAATTGCAAGGGGTCTATTATTATTATTATTATTATTACTTTTTAAAAATTAGTTATATTCCAGTCATTTAAAAATATTCTTAAGAATTAAAGGGATTTTAAATAATTTTCAAGATCGAGGCTGCAGAATTGCACAATTTTAAATTATAGGGGTTTGACATATATAGAACAATAATGCGAATAGGTAATTAAAACTCGACGCTTTAGTAATTAAATTATTTTACAAAAAACTACATCTCTAAATTATTTCCAATCATTAGAATATGATGATAAAATAATATAGATAATCGGCCCAGTTGGAGTGAATAATTTACCAGTTTTTCCAAACTGGATTTATTCTCGAACTAATGAGAAAATTATGCTGTGTTTGGATCATTGAACCTCCTGTCGTGTTGTCTTCTGAATTTTTAAATCGTCTTTTCAGTGAAAGTTTTTTATTTGCATAAGGTATTTCAAAAAGAAATAAGGCATTTTTCAACAATTTCAAGTGATTTCAACGGAATTAAAAAAAGTTTCAAAGATATGGAGTATTTTAATGTCATTCTAAAATTATTATCATTTCATTTTCTTAAATTCTTTCCATCTTATAATTTTGCCACCTTTTCTGCCTTTTCCTCCTCTTTATTTTTATTCTTATCTTTCTTTCTCTCTCCCTCTGAGTCTCATCCCTGGAATCCCTTGATCAGACAATCATGCGTCCAGCCTGAAGGAAGAGTGGAGCAGCTGTGCCTTTCTCGCGATTGGAACTCGATTCCCGCCTTTTTTCAATGTGTGTTTTATATATCACACAAAGAGGAAGCATGGGGAATACTATTTTTTTGGATTTTTGCTTTTTGGTTCTTATATTGGGATTAATTTTTAGAATGTGAGGCGGATATTTCTGTGTGTATTGCTAAATGCATCTCCTCCTAAATTGTCAGATGGATTTCCATGTGAATTTCTACATGAGTTCCTTTGTGAAATTCTAAGAGTAATTCCACATGGATTTCTACAAGTATTTCCAAACAGATTTCCACATCGATTTCAAGATAGATTTCCTCGTGAATTTCTACATACATTTCTTGTAAATTCAATTTCCACGTTCAAGTTTTCCCAGCGAAAAACTAAAGTACACTGAACTCCCTCCATTTTCAAAGAATCATTAACTCCTAAGTCAGACATCTTAGCAGCAGCATTCTTCAGAAACGCCCTCGAGAACTCCTCATTCTACGCCACTGCTCCCGCATCTGGAATTCCATCGTGAATATCCTACCAACGAGACTACATTCAGAGACAAATACGGGTCTCTGCTTGCAAAAAAAAAAAAAAACTACCCGCAGTTAGAAAATCTTTCCATAATATATAAATTATCGCCCATCCTCCTCTATCTAAATCTCTCACTTGGAGAGATGCAACTTCAATAATGAAAGCCGACGTGCTGATCTCCTTGTTTTGAATCCATGATTTCTGAACCAGGACTCTAAATTTTACAAATGCTCTGCAAGCGGTGGCAAGATGCCAATCGAGGTATCAAGCCAGTATCCACTGAGTAGCCATATCGAATGACATTCATCTACTAACTGATGACCTTTGAAACCACACGAGGTAGTTACTCTTCTCGGTCCCATTGGTGCAAACATGACCTTCGATTTACAGAATCTACACAATGACCAGGGGTCAATCATCACTATTTTAGTCTCAAATCATCTCGAAGGATGAATACCGACTTTTATTGCTCCATATATGTACGTTTCGTTTTAAATTGGGTCAATCGCTTTTTAAACTTTAACAAAAAGCCTCGAGGGTTTCAATTAAGATAGAAACTTCTCTGTTTTATTCATTAGAATTTGATTTTTATTCAAGAAAATATGCTAAGGTACGTTTATCTGGTCCTAATTTTTTATTAAAATAGAAAAAAAATCTCAAAATAATATTATTTATAAATGTTAATATTTAATACCAGATAAACGTATCTTAATTCTTTAAATTTAATTTTAGAGTCATTCTAAAATATTTTTAAGTATTTCAAAAGCCTTTAAAGTTTAAATGTTTTTCAAGAAGTTCACGGAGTTTATTTTTATTACTATTATTATTATTATTTTGAAAAAACTAAATATTGTCAAGTCATTTAAAAATATTCTTCAAAAGTGCAAGGGATTTTAAATCATTTTTAATAAGATTTTTAATTTGAAAAGAGTTATATATTTCAAGATTTAAAAAATGTTTCACATGATATTTGAAGACATCTTGAATGATTCCAAAGAATTGTAATTTCAAGGAATTTCAAAACAATTGTACAATATTTAAAAATATTTCGAATGACTTAAAAGAAATTTAAAATTTAATAGATTTTAAATAGATTTAAAGACATTCTAAAAGTGAATGAAATATTTTTAAATCCTTTAAAATCTCTTAAATCTGTTTTAGTCTTCTGCAATATCTCCTTAAATATTTCAACTCCGGAAGGTTTTTACTTTTTTTCGTTTCGTTCCTCACGAACGTTGCAAACTTCAGCATCAAAAATTGGAGACTCTACCAACTGTCAAAATCAAGCGTCTTTCTTTGTTTAAAAATCGTTCCCTTTAAAACATCAGAGCACTAAATTTCTTCCTGGAACTTTTCGTCGTCCCTCTTTTTAATTAAATCTTATTAAAAGAATCACCTTTTAAAGGAAATCGCTTGAAGACTAGTGTCCAATAGGGTATCAGATATTGCCAATGGTCGATCGTATTTCCATGTATCTTTTTCCTGACAGTCCTAAATCCTCTCAACATGAGTTTCCACCAAGGAATTTCTAATATTCCCCTCCGAGGACTGACGGCTTTGCAATTTCCTCCCTGGGAAACTTTGCGGATCGTTCTCGAGGGAGAGCCGGTGGCGAAGGGGTGGGTTTTCTAAGGTTGGCCGAAGTAACCTTTGCTCTGATATTTAGACGCGAACCGAAACACGAAAGGGCGAGTCAACCATTTTATGGCAAAATCTCATCAGTATGATTGCTTCCAATCAAACATGTGTCCATCATGACAATACTTTATCACAAATATATTCTCGATTAATATATATATATAAATATATTAATTTTTTCTTGAACGATACATTATTATTACTTAATTTCTAAGATAAGTTATCCTGTAATTGGTGAATGACTGTTGGATAAATAAATAAAAAAAAATAAAAAGTAAAATAAAATACATATAGTAAAATATATTGACGTTATAATTTATTCTATGCTTCCGTGATCATATTGAAGTTGATACTTTTCGATTGGTTTTTGAATTCCTTTCTTTTATTAATAATTGTTATTATTAATAATCGCACAGAAAAGAGTAGGGCAAATTAGAATTCTGCGACGAGTTCCTTGCATGGATAAAGGGGGCATCAGGGAGAAACGGTTAGGAACGGCGAGTGGAGTGGAGAGAAGTAGGAACCAGGAATATTTACAGCCATCTTCTCTCCCACTTTACCCACAGATTCACTGCCGGAGTTTGTAAACACCTCTTAACTATATAGAGATTGTATCTTCGCTTCCCTTCCGTGTTCTCCAACTGCTAAGCGGCTGTCCTTTCAATGAATAAAAAATTATCGCTTTGCTGAAAGCCTACCATGAGTGCAGAACAAATTCGTGATAAACTCCTCCAGATTATATAAATATATAAGTATCCTGGAGATGGATCACTTCCAGATAAATTTTATCCTGGAAATTAATTATAAATCTGGTCCACAAGTGGGTCAAGCCGATCATCTGGCAGAAAAGATGATCAGAATATGGGTGGTCTGTCCCACAACCTTTATTATCTCTCAGCTTATCTGCTCGTATCGCAGATGCAATTAATAATCTATGCCACCATCGGACTCGTAAACACCTCCGTCATGACTTATCGCGATTTTTACCGGTAAAGACATAATTTATGCGTAACGAAAGCTGTTTTAAATATCCTCAACAGCGCCAATTTTAAGAGGACATTTTACAAGTAATATTTAGCAAAAATAAATATATTACATCCATCTAAAGAATAAATTAGCGGCACATTCCCGTAGATTATACCCTGTAACTGTCGCGGACTAATATAGCTTGAATTAGTTAAAAACACACCAGCATCTAGACGACGGCACTCATCCAAACTACAACTCGTGACTATAAAGTGGACACGATATGATGTAATCGTTTATTAGAAGGCAAAATACTGAAATTTTTTAGCTAAAATAGATACTTCAATAGCGGAAATAGGCCTCTTCATCAGAAATGCAGAATGGCGGCGTCGTCGTCGGATGGGCTGAAACGCTTGATACCCTCGCGGAGACGTAGAGATGTAGAACGAGAGGGACAAATAGAAGGAGAAGGTGAAACCCACTAAATCAATACTCTGCCATCGCTCCAACTCTGGCTCATCCCCCTCGCCCCCTGGTACCCCCAAAGCACCCCTAAAACCCCTCAGCATCTATCTATCTATCTGTCTGTCTATCTTCCTCTCGCCCAGAAGGTTCTCTATTCCTCTGACGTTGTCTCTCTTTGGGTCTCTCTTTTTCACCCTGCCTCTGTTTCTCCCTCGACCTCCTCTTTCGTAGCTCGTGGCATGCCACCCTTCGTTCCACCCCCGTCACGCTCTCGAGCGAAACTTCCCTGGCTTCGCTTCTACGGGCTACTCCCGCAGAGAGCTTGCTACTACAGCTGGATTCACCTATATACATTGGTATATAGTTATATACCTAACCGCTCTCGAGACGTCGACGATGCACAGGAAATGCACCCACACCCAGCTTGTCTTTTTTTTCTCCGTTTTTTTTTCTCCCTCTTTTTTTTTTCCCTCTTCCGAGGAAACGCGTAAGAAACGACTTCGAATCTGGTAGAGGAAGTTTAGTATCCGAGGAGTTTAGGAGGCCAGAAATCGTCTTCGGTGCGATAAACAGGGCGACGCTCTTGCATCTTCTTTGGATTTTGTTTTTAAGTGGAGGAGAGAAGTTATGGGGTCTTTAAAATGGAGTTGCGGATCTTAATGTCGGTCCTGATTTTCGGCTTGTAATGTCTTGCGACTTTCTTTATTAATCAGACTTATCTCCAACAATTAATATTTTTGATATACTGATCTTTTGGAAATTAGTCTTCTCACCTTTTCCTCATATTTCACTCATTTCCTCTGCTTATTTTCTACTTTCTTCATCATTTTTTTACCTTCCCTTTTCTTGCTTTTTATTCCTTTCCTATCTTTTATATAGTATTTTTTTCCTTTTAGGTTCCCTTCTTTTCCTTTCCTTCATATTTTCTTTTCTTTTCTTTTAGATATAATTCCACTCTCCCTTCCCCTCCTTCTCTATTGTTCTACTTTCTAGCGATAATTCTTTCATCTTCCCTGTCCTTTACTTTTTTACCTTTCCTTATCTTTTCCTTCCCTCTATTTTATCTTTTCTTCTTAATATGTTTACCTTCTCTTCGCCTTCACTTCCATTCTATTCCATTTTTCCTCTTTCCTTTCCGTTTATTTCCTTTCATTTATATTTTCAATTTTTTCTATTACATATTAGTCCTCTTTCCTATATTCCTTTATTGTTTTTACTTTCTACCTTCCCTTTCCTTACCTTCTCCTTCCATTCTTTTCTTTACCTTTCTCTTCCATTCCCATCCATTATACTCCTTCCTCCCCTTTCCATTCTTCTCCATTCATTTATATTATCATTTCTTCCTATTAGATATTCTGCCTCTTTTCCTCGTCCTCTATTTTTTTCCCTTCTACCTCATAACTTTTTTTACTTTCCTTGTAATTGTTTACCTTTCCTTTCGTTTCCTTTACGCTCCCCTTGCTACCTTCTCTTTTCTTTTGTTCGCGAGCTATAACGATGGGTTGATAAATAACTTCAAAAATACATTTATAATAAAATATATTTAATAAGAGAAA
>JAUESI010000003.1:5791822-5803209 GCA_032275145.1 Synergus laeviventris | reverse complement strand
GTGGGCACCCTTGACTGCATGGTGTACAAGCCATGACCAGCGGCGCTTTGTCTGTCTCTTACACGTAGTACTCTTATGTCGAGTTGTCTGGTTGGTTCGTTGGTTGGTTATGTTAATGATCCGCGCCCACTTCCAAACGCGACTGAACACACAGTGCAGGGACACAATAAAAAAGCACCGATTTACCATCGTAACAGTCGCTCGCGTGACGTAACGCCGCATTAAGCTCAACGATGTCTCAATCAGACGAAGTAATGTGATCATTGGCTGAATAAGAACTTTTATTAGGCTGTGAAAAATGACTCGTCTGCGACTCTGCGCTCTTCTCACAGCAGGCAAATCGTCATGCAACTTTCCTGTTTTTCCAATTTACTATATTTTACTATCGTTCTCATTAATTGTTGCCAGATTCTTGTAGTATGGCAGCTATAGGTTTATTGATGGTTTGAAGAAATTTGGAAGTTCTCAAGAAGGTTTTGACCCATTTTAAATGTTCCAAAAGTTTTGAACGTTCAAATGGATGAAATATTTTTTCTCAATTCCATTTTATACTGAAATGCTATTCCAATCAACAATGCCGATAGGCATTACAAGTTTCCTTCAAATGAATCAATTTTTTAAAAATGTTTAAACTACAATCAATACAAAGAGTTTTTGAGGTTTTAAAGAATATCAAGAGATTTCACATGAATTCTAAGAGATTTTAAATGATTTTAACAATTTTAAGGGCTGGTATTTTAAGTAATTTAAAAGAGGTTCAATGCTTTGTTCAAGAATTTCAAAGATTTCTTAAGGATTTTCAAGAGATTTCACAAGATTGCAAAACATTTTGTATGGTTTTAACGAATTTCAAGTGATTTTTGGGAATTTCAAATTATTATTGAAAAATAATTTAAAGGATTTTAAGAGATTTTATGGGACTTTAAAAAGTTTCAAGTAATTTTACAGAATTTCAGAGGATTATTAGAAACGAGTTTCAAAGAGTTTTACGGTTTTTAAGGGATATTACAAGATATCAAAGATTTTAAGATATCATAAGAAATATCAAGTGATTATTAACAATTTGAAGGAATTTTTTGAGTTTTTAAGGGATTTCAAATAGTTAAAAAAATTTTAACTGATGTAAACAAATTTAAATAAATTTCAAAGGTTATTTTAAAAATTTCAGATAGTTGAAGAATTTTCAAGAGATTTCACAATATTTGATACATTTAAAAGAGTTTTAAAAAAAATTCAATTATTTCAAAAAAATTCAAATGAGTTTAAAGATTTTTAACCGATTTCAAAGGATTTCAAAGACTTCAAGAAATTTTAGGGGATTTTATGGAAATTTAAAGGATTTTAAGAAGCTGTAAATAATTTTAAACAAATGAAAGAGATATCAAATAATTTAATTTTTAAAGAGTTTTAGAGAGGAGTTGAAGAATTTTAAGGAATTAAAAAAAATGGTGAATTACTAAAGATTTTCAACAGATTTCAAAGAATTTTAGGAAATTTTCTATAACTATAAACGATTTAAAGGGTTTATTTAATTTATAAGAATTTCAAAGTACCTATATGTAAAGAATTTCAGAAAGTTAAAGAATTTTCAAGAGATTTCACAAAAGTAAATATTTCAAGACATCTTAAAGGATTTCAAGATATTTTATGTGATTTCACAAGATTTCAAAACTTTTTCAACAATTTCAAAGAATGTAAAAAGTTTTATAGACTTATATTTTTTATAAGATATTTTGTACATAAAAAAAACTCAAGAATCACGTGCTTCGAATCTCGTCGTTGAAGTTAAAAATGTTAAACTTTTCATGCTGGAAGCATGTTAAGAACAATGGAAAATGGATCAATGGGAAGATGGGCAAATGTGCAAATGTGAAAGGTACATATTTTGAATCTCCAAAATGAAAATCTAGATTTCATATGTGAAGTCCTTATGAAATATAAAATTGGTAGAATATATCCTATGACATATATAATCTACACTGTAAGAAACAACATCATTTCAGGGCGGAATTTCCGTACTACAATTATAGGACGCTTCAAAAACAGTCCAACTTTTATTTGATGCCGAAAAATATGATTTTAGTATTTAAAAAAGAACCAAGCGAGTATCAAATGTAAGCTGAATGCTGAATGTAAGCTGGAATGTCAATTATGAAGTTATTGAAACACCAAGGATACCAATAAACAAATTTGAACGCACTTTCAATTGTTTTTTCCGATTTTTGATTTCGGTAACACTATAACATATCAGCATTCATGAGCCAGAAGATAGCGTCAATAAAACAATGCTTTTATGAATTATTTTAGTTCGCTAACGTGGATTATTGCTCAACCTGAAATTAGCAAGTTAAAGACAACGCATATGAAATCTTAAATAGGACATCCTGGGATTATATTAGGATATTTAATCTTCAAGTTTTAGAAAATTGATAGATAGAAACGAAAAAAATAGATGTTTTAGATGTTGCGAAGTAGATAAATCAGAACGAAAAGTACCTCAGAAGCTTCTAGGAATAAAGTCCACTCAAATGCGGTTTAGGGAACTCGTTAAGAAATACTTAGATGATTGTGGTCCGTAAAAGAATCAGCTTAATAGACGTTTCATGGGGAGTACTAAGAGAGTGCTGGACCCTCTCTCCAATATTTACGAGCGCTATAACAGACAGCCGAGGGTGGAGATTTCACAGGGTGCAGAACTACATCGTACCGCAACTTTTCTTTTAGCCATACTCTTAGAACCTCCTATAATCCCTCCTTTCTACGTCACTTATCGATCCCTCGCTTTTTTTATTATTTAGGTACCAATGCGAATTTTAGAAAAAAAGGAGGAAATCTGACGGGAGATTGGAAGGGATGAAATAATGAATCGAAAAAGTTATATAATCAAGTATGGAAAAGGTGTAGAAGTAGAAAAATAAGAAAAAAGTAGATTGCATCAAATCATAAAGTGTTATCTTATGCAATGCATAAATGTATTAAATACTCACAGAGAGTTAGTTTTAGATAAAGTAATGACTTTTTTCTGTCGGCGCGCACTCCATCAAATCGACACAAATACCGGTTTCATGCTTGTGGTGATAAAGTAGCCAGTCGTAAGTCATGTTGGGTGCTCGGTAGTGACACTGACCTTTTTTTTCAGACGTTTACAATACCTATCAAGGAAAATGTTTGCATTATTTCTTATATCCTTTTACAGTTAGTTCATTTTTCAAATGTTTACGATTTTAATATACTGTTTCAATAAGTGTGATGCAGAATTTCAATGCACAAAAGAAAGTTGCATGCATTTATTGGAAGTCCATGTAATATTTTACAGCATTATATGCATTCAAAGAGTGCTTAAGATTTTATGACATAACACCTTGCCATTAAAATAACAATTCAACATAATTAACTATGCAACAAAATGCAACAGAAATACAATTAAGTATTTCAAGTAACATCACGTTCATTTCTGTTGGGAACTTTGAATGTGTTATTATATTATATTATTTTCCAAAAAGTATTATTCCTATGGCACTTTACGACGTGATTGCATCCATTTTGAACAGCGATGGATTACAGTAGTGTAATATACATAACATGTTTAAGCTTAATGAAGAAATGTATTCATATCCAATAATATCCACGTCCTAAATAAAACAGTGTAACAACCAAGATCCTGCGAATAGAAAAATTCCCCGAAAATTGGGCAACACCTTGAACCATGCCATAAATCCATCAAATTTCTTTGGAAGTTGTGATGCGAAACGGGAACGAAGGTGGAACATGTGTTTAATCTAATTGCGATAACCTTAGCCTTAAATTACGAGACCGGATGAACAGTAGAAAAATATGGAGGGTGAAATCGTGATCCCGTCCTTCGCCAACAAAGAGTCGGTTGGTTTGGCATATCGATTCGATCGGTATACGATCACGAGGAACACGTAACATGCGTCTGGCGAGCTGGTTGTTGGTCAGCAGGCAGGATATCATCCACCGTTGGTTCGTTTCTTTCGTGGCTTTACAAGGGAGAGAGAGCGGCTATAGGGCAACATATAATTATCAGGACCGTAATGGCTCCCATAAATCATAGGCGCTTCTCTCCTTCATGCCTTTCTTTCTTCCCTTTGACTGTGGCTCAGCCCACGAGGGAAGATGAATACGGATGAGAAATCGAGCCTGTGGATTGGATAGAGTCATCACTTTGGGCAGGGAACTTGCACTCGTGGGCGATCCGTTCCATTTTTTTCGAAACCCACATCTGGGAAGAATAACCCTGAACCCTCATTTCATATCAGGAGCGTTGATCGACCCAAAATATCTTTTTAATGAGAAATTTCCCATAGGAAACATATAACTTGTTATTTGTTATATACAAGAATGAATTCATTAAAACATGTTTATTAAAGGATGTTTCTTTTGTCTGTTTCAGGTGAGTTTCAAGTCTTGGATACATCATCCTTATATTGCTGATATATAATGGTAAGAAATAATGTAAATTGGGGGTTGCTTGTTTTGGCTCAATTCTTTTGCATGTTTTTGATCAACTTTTCTTTTCATAATTTAAATGCTTGATGATATACACTTATTGACATATCATTGGAAGTAATTTGAGGAAATTTGATTTGATGTTTATATAACTGCGATGATGATTTTGAAAGAAAAATCTTGGGGCAAACGTCAGTTTTCGGATTTAAGACTGGGTTCGGTCCGATTATTTTGCCGGTGATTATTCATGGTACGACTCCCTGTTACGCAAACAATGCGTCTGGACTGTGCAACGAGGGCCGAATTAATTTGGCTGCAAAACAAAAACGCGAGCTCTGACACAAAGCACTACCCATCCCTCGATCCCAACTACACTACGTACTCCATTTCTGTTAGAGTTCCGAGGGTCGGATTTCCCACTCTTCTTTTATGCGAGACTCCAATTTCCCATAAAAATACCCCGAAATTTGGAACAACTTCAATTATAGTATTGGAAAAAATCAACTACACATTTTTTGGATGAAATAATAATAATAACAATAATATAATATGATACAAATAATAGAAAGGTATACATAATATGACGTGACTCACAGAATGTTACAGAATCAAAATTAAACGTTTATATACGCATTTCGAAAAATTGAAGCGCTTCAGATTTTATAAATCAGAATTGCATTTTTGAACAGAATTTTTTTTTATTCTAAATTTGATGTCCTCCAATAGTTGTGTGACAGAATTTTAGTTACGCGATGAATAAATCGCATGAATAAATTCAAAATTTCTCCTCAGCAGTTTTTTTTTTGTTTGCTTTTGAATTAATTTCAGGATTGTGTAATTTTCGAATTATAACAATTAATTAACGAATAACAAAAAACAACGAATTAAAAAATACCATCCAATTTTTAAGTTTGACGAAATTACGTTTTAATTTTGATACTTAATTAAATAATTATAGTGACTAACCAAAAGTACTGAAGCAATAACAATATCAAATTCGAAGCCAAAACAAAATTTTTTGTCCGAATCAATTCAATCCAAACCGAAATCAAAATTCCAGTTTTCCTTCCATTCGACCGAATTAATCCGAAGGTAAAATAAAAATTTTTATCCGAATCCTTATAGAAGCCAATTAGAATTCAAAATTAAATTCTTAACCGAATCAATCTGAGCCAATTCGAAGTGTAAAACTTAATTCCTATCCGAATGAATCCGAACCGGTTATAACCGAGGATTCCTAATCAATGCGAGGTCAAATAGAAAATTACTAGTATTTGAAATAATCCGACCCAGTCTTCTCTTCATTTGGATTGAAATTTCGGATTCATTCAAATTTTATTCGAATTACACTCATTTTCATTCAAGTTGAAAAGGTTTTGCAGAAAAACTCGGATTAATTTGGATTGAAAAGTTGGTTTGGAGTAGCCTCGGATTGTTTCGTATTGAAAACTTGATCAAATTAGGCTTGCAACCTTAAAAAATTTACTCAGAACTCGGAATAACTCGGATTTTTTCGGACTGTTTTTATTTAAACGCTAAAAGAACAACACTGTTTTCTTCTCAAAATCGTGTTTAGCACGAAAAAAATACATAAAGCATATATGAGTTGAAAAAGAATCAAAGGTGATCGACTTTTTCTATACACAGTTTTACCCCAATTCTTGTATTTTTCGCCCAATTTCAACAATCTAGTTTCTCCCGGGGGTTTTGGCATGAAGGGCGGAAAGAGAAAATGAGCAAAAAGCAGTGGCAGAGCAAAAGGGCTTCTGGGTATGGGTTTGGGAGAGGGGGCGGAGAGTCTGGGCGAAGGGTGGGCAATGGGCAAGAATTATGATACGAATTCGGCTGAAAACGCAAAGGGACCACTCACTCCCGAGTTTTCGTACTCCCGCGTTTTCCTGCCATGCCCTTCCTCTATTTCCTTCCCTTTCAACAAGGGGGTGCGTGACGCCGCCGGGAAGAGGGAGGCAGTCAAAAAGATGGGAGGGGGCTTTGGATCAGCATCGAGGGGTTGGGTCGGGGTGCGCTGACAGCTCGACGCTCTCGTCCGTTCTGAACTCGACGGGAGGATACGCTTCTCTGCTCACACACAAACACAGCACAACATAACACAAACACAACATCCGCATGCGTGTGTGCCAGCGTGTTGCGTCCCTCTTTTTCTCCACCGTAACGTCACACGCGAGCACACATCGAATCGTTTCTCACTCCATCTTGCCTCCCTATTTCTATTTCTCTCTCTCTTCCCTGCGTCGCTCGTCACTTCTGGAAGTTCGTTTCTGTCTTTACCCGCAGAAGCTCTGACACCCGACGCGTAGACAGCCGCTCGATTCGCAGAAAGTCGAATGAAAGTTGCGGGGTTTTTGTTGTCGGCGCGGAAATTTGAATTTCGGGAGTGTGTGCGTGTAATAGTGGTTTCGTTTGTGTGAAAGGAAGTCGAATTGTGCCATGGTTGTGATCTGGTTGTGATGATTATAATAGTGTTGGGTTAAATTGGAAGTGGTGCGGTTTACACGATCATCAAATTCGCAAGAATCACAGGATTATATCCAAGTATTGTCTGGAATATGAATGACATCCGCATCAGTTGTGATTTATGGCGTCTGGTGGAGGATTCCAATAATTCCTTAAGATTGTGGCTGCAATTTGATGTACATGAAGAGTTGAACTTGAATTGAGTTGTGGGAACAGGAGTCGCGGTTGGGCGACATAGGTGCGTGTCACGTGCCCTTATCTCAAGAGCTGTCAGTGCAGTTGTCAGGAGAAGAGTCTTGAAAGTAGACAAGCAGTTGGGCTATATATGCGTTTGCTGCGCCGTGGATAATTGGCACCTGTGTATATGTAATTGGCATTGTTTGCACAGTCAGCATACGCTTTTTCGCGCTGTGACACGTTTACGATAAGACCGCATGCTAGGCACAGCGTAATTGCCGGCTTCGCCGGGACTTGCCCGCGTCGACTGTCTGGCTTGTCCATAATGTTAATTAGTTGATATAGGGAAGCAGTGTACGACACGTGGTTCCACAGGATGTCTGTGCTCGATCCTGACCATGAGACCTTCATGCATACGCTGATATGGTGAGTTTCATCAGCAATATTCCCGAAATTCCGGCTTTCTGCTGCTGCTGGTTTGAATCGTATAAGACGAATTAATTTATGTAAATAGGGAGTTCAATGTATGCGGTGAGAAAGTGTTTATACATCTGGATGAGAAGTGTTGAATCAACTGGATATATGAAGTTTGATGAGTGTAAAGATATAAGTTTTTAGGGATAAGAGAAACATATTGATTTTGAATGAAAATAAGCAAATGTGGTGTTTGTATTGTTTGCTGTGTTGTCGTCGTTGCGGAGATAAGAAAAAAAGTTTCGCAGGCGACTCTATAGTTTATAGTATTTTTTTTTTATTATTGTGTATGAGTTTCTAGTGTTTCCATTTCTAGTGTTTCCATTTCTTGTGTTTCTATTTCGATTCAAAGTTCCTTGTCGAATGTTTGCGAAGAAGAAACGTTCATGTTGCTGAGGACATAGATTCGCAGTTGGCTGTTTATCTTCGGCAAAGAGCGGAATCTGGAGACAAATATCCCGCTAAGTGCGCTACCCCAGCTTATCTTCGTATAAGATCTTAAACATGCCGGCTAGATGTTTTAGTGGACCACCTCTGGTCGCGTGGAACTCGGATTCCAGAATCTGGTAGCCAAGGACACCGGGTCTCTTCATTACCTTATACCTGCGCAAGATAACACAATTGCCTTGCGTAATAATGTCTTCTTGCTGTCTGCCTTCTTCACTTTTTGAAAAGCTTCTTCGTTTTTCTCGATGCGCTTATTTTCGTTTAAATGGGTCTCGGGGCAAAAAATAGACGTTTCGAATTAGAGCGCCGGTTGTGTTTGGAAGAAGCGGACCTTGAGGTCGTAAATCAGAGGGAGAGGTGGGAAATCTCCGGGTGCATTTCGAGAAGAGGAAATCGGATTTCCTTCTTTGTGAGCCTTACAGAATCATCAAGCATAAAGAAATATTTATCTAGCTTTGTGATTTATTCTAGGCGCGCTACAGCGGGAAACATTAATTTTAGGATTGATAATGTTGTGATTATTGAATACATAACATTGCTATGATCCCAAGTTGCAGTTGCATAATTTTTCTATTTGATCCTCTAAAATTCTATTTTTGAAGGTTCTTGTACCGGCATAGCTGTAACTTAAAATAATTCTTTTACTTAAACTTCTGATGCATCCTTTTTCTTTATACATTTTGTTTTTTACATTTTTATTTAAGAATCTAAGATTTGAATTCTCCTTCGAAGACGTTAAGACGTTTTCCAAGATTTGTGGCCAACTGGTGCTGGATTCTGGATCGATTCGCGGTTTCGGAAAACGGGAACGTGGATGATGCTTCGCTGCATTTGTGATTTACTGGAGTTTCAGGGGGTGGTTTAGAATGAGCTTCAACGCCGAGGAGACAGTAGAATGGGGTGTGGAAAAGCGAATAGGGGTGGGCCAGGTTAAACGTGAACATTATGGCTGATATAGCTATATGAATGCAAAAAGCTTTCCTTCAGATTTGATAGTTTATTTCATTTCCAAATATATTTATGCCTCTTAAATTTCAAATGACATAATTTAAGCTTTACCATGAACTTTACATGCTTCAGATAATAAATTAAAAAGACATAATTACATTAATATTTCAGTAGATGCAAGAAATGCAAGCTTTACCATTTTTCCTTCATTTCCCTTTTGAAAAGTAATTTCTTTTGTTGAAAATTCCGTTAGAATTCTCATTTTAAATTGTATAATTTTATTTTGAAGATTCCTATCACAAAATTGTAACTTTCGAACGTTTCCAGTTCTTCACAGTAAAAAATAGAGTTTCTTTAAGACTTAATTAAGACTAAATTTCTATTTAATTTACTAGTTTCAGATTGAGCAATGATTCCCGTTAGTAAACTAAAATATCTGATAAGAATTATTGTTTTATTGACGCAACCTTCAGGCTCATGAATGCTGATACATAGAGTGTCGTTTTACCGAAATCAAAACTCGGATAAAACAATTGAAAGTGCGTTCAAATTTGTTTATTGGTTTCCTTGGTGTTTCAATAACTTCATAATTAACAGTTCAGCTTACATTTGTTTGTTTACATTACGTTAATGACATTTGATACGTGCTTGGTTCTTTTTTAATATTGAGAAGTGGTACTAAAATCATATTTTTCGGCATCAAATAAAAGTTGGACTGTTTTCGAAGCGTCCTATTGTAGTACCGAAATTCCGTCCTGAAAATTATGCTTTTTTACAGTGCAGATTATATGTCGATATAGGATACATTCTACGAATTTTTTATTTCATAAGAACTTCATATATTAATTTTTGAAATTTAGATTTTCATTTTGGATATTACATAATGTAACTTTCACATTTGCACATTTTCCTATTGACCCATTTTCCATTGTTCTTAAAATCTTCCAGCATGAAAAGTTTAACATTTTTAACTTGTGAGTTGGTTTTTATGTACAAAATATCTTATAAAAAATATAAGTCTTTGAAATGTTTTACATTATTTGAAATCATTCAAAGTTTCGTTCAAAACCCTTAAAATTCTTTGAAATCGTTCAAAGATGTCTTGAAATCTTGTGAAATTCTTTTAAATTATATAAATCTCTTTAAATCGTTTACAGTTATTGAAAGTCTATAATTTTGATAGCTTTATTTTTAATTTGTGAAATTTTAATTACACTAGATTTAGTTTAAGATTGCAAATGCTTACTTGAAACTGAAACTTTTTAATTAATTACAGACTACCTGTAATAATCTTATTCCATTATCCATAGGAATATCTCCACTATTACCCCAAAAAAATGACCCAATTTCCCTTGCTTTGAGAGAGCATTTTCTGCTGTGAAGCTTCTAAATCAAAAAAAGTCACTTCTAAAGCTTTTCAAAGAGTGAAAACAATTAATTGAATCCACACTCAATTGCTTCACTCCTAGAATCTATGATGCAAATTATCCCACGTATTTGTATTCAATTAACTTTAGAATCACCTAAATCTTCATAATACACCCATCTTTTTCCATTTTTCCTCATCATGTATGCACATTTCAAATTAGAAAACAAGTATTTCAGTTATAAATAAATGATATAAGTAATAATTCGTTTCGGATCATGTAAAAACTAAAAACGCTTTACCACTTTTTATTTACGCGAGTCGATTTTACAAACCTATAGGTGTTTACAAGTTTGTATCCGATTAATGCGCGCGTTTCTGCGTCTGTACATATTATGTCCTCATCTCGAGGTCTAAGCTTTCTAATGAATCGAACGAGTTTTTAAGAGCCGTAAATCATGTTTGTGGCCGACATACTGTAACGGATTATGTCTGTCAATATATATATATATTTAAATATATATTATGTATGCATATTGTATATTATATGGATGAGGCAAAAAGGGTGAGGGAGAGGCGAATGTGTACTATGTGTTGCGGCATCGGTATGAATGGAACGCTTTTGCGGAGGCTGCAGCCTTTATGCGTGCGGTTAGGTGCAATATTTATTGCTGATCGAACCGTTATCGGCACGCGATACAGTTCCCCATTGTCGAAAATCATTACCATCGTCACCCTGCATTCTTCCTCAGAGAATCGCCATTAATCTCCATTTTCCGGCGAAAAATCATCACCACATGAGAAAAATGTATACGTTCAATAATACCTTTTATCTTTAACGTAATGACAGCAATTTGATTCATCCATCACTAACCTGGGCAATTTTAATGGGGTCCAGATGAGGTCCTAGCCAGATCTCCCTATAAGTGCTAGGTTGGTTCTGATTTGGAACACTATTCTGGATTCATTTAATTTGCAATATTTGATTACTATTACTTTCTAAACTTGAATCAGTGAAAACTCAGTGAAA
>JAUESI010000003.1:5766767-5780599 GCA_032275145.1 Synergus laeviventris | reverse complement strand
TTGAAGTCTTCTACATTTCTCTTCTACATACTCTCCCTAATAAGTAATTTTAAAGTAATTTTAAGTCGTAGAAATTGTTCTGCCCTATTATGAAGTCCTTTGAAGTCTTGTGAAGTCGTTAGAACTTTTCTCAGGTATTTCAAACTTTTCTAAAACAGTCTAAAGTATAATGGATAACTTTTTGAAGTCTTTTGAAATTCTACGAAATTGTATGAAATCTCTTGAAACAATGTCAAGTCCTTTACTTGATTTAATATCATTGAAATAAATAGAAATTAAAGACACTTATTTTTTTTCTTGTTTTTTCAATCAATTAATATTATGAATAATTTTTCCATTTTGAAAATAAGTAGTATACTTGTACATCCTGAATCCTATAATTACTTGCTTGGAAGCGTATAGCAAATGCGTTACGCTTCCTAATAATACAATTTGAAGGGTTCGCGACGTCACGGTTTGTTAAATCAGAAATCGTACTCTTCGAATTAAAAGTACTAATAGAATCAAGTTAAGCATTGTACCTCCTCATATCCATAATTCTACACTATGATCCAACTCGTTTAATTTAATTACACTTTTTACCACGATTTCAAGTAATCAATTACATTGTCTGACAAATTTACACTCACAAAAGTAACTTTGCTTCTTCGCTTTCTTAATTAGATAAAAAAATTATAAATTCCTTCAATTACGGAAAAAAATTAATTATAATTAATGTCCTCATGTTAATTATAGGGAAAAAGTTTTGTTATTGGAACATCTAAGAATAGATACTTAATTATGACTGAGTAAGTTATTAATCGGTTTATCTCTTCTAATAAATTTATAGAATTTATTTTGCAAAACATCAAAGCATATTTTAAATTCATATTATAAATAGGATTCCTTTAATTATGGATTATTTATTATTTATTTAAGCCAAAATTCAAGGAACTGACGATGTCTTTTTGTAGTGAGAAATAAATTTCGGTTAAATGATATTCTTGTACGAATTAAGCAGTGCGTAAATTACATTTGCTTCTGACACTTCAAGTGACCGCAATATAATCTGAACTTTCCTTAGATTAGTCCGAAATGCTTTGAAAATATATCGCCCTTGGCAGTGGTTCAGGCTCTGTCACTTGTGACAACTCATCCTGATCACGTGATATTTTTGGCAATCATTTTGACTTCGATACCATGCCATAAATTCAGTTTTACATGCGAAACTTGGCTCTGATGACGCAAACTCCGAAGATAGTCTATATAGAATGAAAGAATGTGTATCGAATACAAAATTGGAACTTTAATTATAAGACGAAGAATTCAAAGTTAAAAGATATCTTTTTATAAATGTGAAAGTGTCTTATTTTATGATGGCTTAATACAATTTTATTAATTTTATAATCGACATTACCCCCAATTCTCACACACAGAATTTTACTCTGAATCTGAATTTATTAAAAATTAGCAATTCAAATTTAAAGAATTTCGAAGAAACCAAATTTTCTTGTTACTCTGCAAAATTAGGATCAACTAACCCGTTCTGGTTAAAAATTGAATTAATTAAGGAAACGAGAGACGCTGATCGAAATCTGAACAATTTAAATTTGAATTTCTTGTTTTGTGCCAAGTACTTATTTTATTAAAAATGCAATTTAAATTCCTGAAATTTCCATACGAGGTCGTTGTCTCATGATTCCGTTATCCAAGACTCGTTTCTCCATAGTGAGAAGGTCATCTTTTTCTAAAATCGAGCTCTAGTAAAGAAGTGGGGGTGTGAGGGGTGGCGAGTTCGTGAAACTTTTACGGCTCGCCTTTCCGGTGAAATCTGAACTAGATGCCGCTGAGAAATTGGTGCAGATCGTGCTGGCTTTATGATTCAGTGGCCCTTGAACTTCAGGGTCTGGGCCAAGGAGAAAGTGGCGGTTAGAATGTTACGTTGGCACAGAAAACAGAGCCTGAAAAAAAGGGAAAGTAGGAAGAACTAAGGGCGATTCTTTTGCAGCTAAAACTTCAAAATTTAGACTTTCGAATTTTCGAATTTAGAGCGTGAGGCATCTCTTCTCGAGGTGTCGGGTTCCCTGTGGTGCGAGTCACGCAAAACCAACCTGCCTTTTGCATTGTGCGGTTCCATTTAAATCGCCATTCACTGAGCCCTCAGTTTTATGCGAGGTGCTATTTTCCGCAAATTGGGGCGAATGAGAAATTGGGTGTGAAAATTGTATTTGGACTGAAACGCGCTCTTCGGGTTTTAAATTCCATAAGAATTCTGTTTTAAATTTTCTTTCAGGTGTAAAAGAGAGAAATCAAAGTTTGATTTCAAGTTATTCAAACCTTAGGGAATTTGAGATTTTATAACTCAAGTTTGTTATGAATATAAATAAAGTTATATTGGCTTCCAACTATTTTAATTTTTATCCATTTAACTATTCATCGAAACTCTATAATTCAATCACCTATATCCATCCAACTGGAAACTTGCATGATTGGATGAATGAATAGTTGACCAATTTTAGATATTTTTGAATAGTTTTATGGAAATATTGGTTGTACAGAATAGTTATGGAAGAATAGATATTTGGATCATTGGATAGACAGTTATCCATCCATATAATTATTCACCTTCTCGAAATTTCAGAAATCAAATGATATAAATATCCAACTTAAAATTTGCATTCGATTGTAAAACGAAAAATCGAAGCTTATATAATTTGAGTTTCAGTAAATAAATAATTCAAATATGCTAAGTTCATAAATAAGAGATCACTTAACCATAATTTATTAGCCAGAATAAATATATGAGGCCTCATTTATCCTCATTTTTTTACATATTTTTTTTAACTTGTTCTCATGTCAGAAACGGGTTGCAATCTATAACACGACATGTAACATGTAATCAGCTGTAATAGTCGAAACAGCGGTCAATCAGAATAATCGAGGCTCTGGAGGCAAATGCTGGCGGCAATTGAAGCGAGATAAACGAATCTAGGGTTTACGTCATTTAATTTTTACGCTCTATATCGCGTCAACGGTGAACTTTTGCATGACAATCTTTTTTTTGTTTATCGACCCCCGGCCGTTATCTCGAAGCTCTTGTAACGTATAGCATATAATAATGAGTGTAGGTGGAAACTGAATATAAAAACTAGGAACGTGAAACCGGCGAACCGTGCTCGTTATCTCCGCTTTTTTTCATGGCGATATTTACGTCTTTTTCATTCCTTAACACCTTTATTAAATATATATATGCAATCGAGACTTTTCCGGCAAAACAACTAGAGATATTTTAATACGCTTTTTTCTAGTATAAATTTTAGGAATTTTTAAAGGTGTAAAATGCTTTTTTTTCTTTAATTTGACGTATTACTAATCATATACAAAGATCGATTGGAAAATATTTTTCAATATTTCAATTTTTCTATCCATCCAACTTCAACTATCTATCCAAATATTTGTCCAATAATACAAATATCCATCCATCCAACTATATCCACACAACCAAACACTTATCCAGCCATAAATATACCTATCCAAACAACCTATTATCCATCCATCCAACCAATTACCAATTCAACCAACTATATATCCATTGAACTATGATCTGTTCAACAATATATCTATATCTATTGCATCCATCCATCCAACTGCCCAACAATCCATCAATCTATAACTATCTATATTATTCCTTTTTCTATATATATCTATCCACCAAACAATTATATAACCAACCGCCTATCCAAACATATATTCATTCAACGATTATACCCATCCATATATATATATATATATATATATATATAATATATATCCATACCATCTATACTGTCTAGCTATTCTTCATACAACCGCAACCATCTAATTCGAACTGGCCAACTCACTTTTAAATAATCGAGCTGTCTATCCGAAAATCCAACTATCTATCCATCCAACTAATTATTCATCCAAATAACTAACTATTCATCCAACTATCCATCCATCTAACCATCCGAAGGAGATATTTTAACACACTTTTTTCAAGTCACAATAGCAGGCTTTTTTTTTAAATTTAAAACACTTGTCAAAACATAAAATATATTTGATTTATTTACATTAAATTTGGCGGATTGTACCATATCTGGTTATTGCTAAAGTCACGCCTTTCATTTGTTTTTAAAACGTAACTTTAAAAACTGTTATTAACACATTACTAATCATAGAAACCGCGGGACTGGAAAATATTTTTCAATCTAGTATGTAGCCAATGTCCTTGACCCCGATAAAGAAATCAATCAATCACTATAACTCAGTCTTTCTAATTTACTTGCACTCAATTCCCATAAAGTAGCAATAGCACAATTCAGCCTCATAATGTACAGGAATATACGAGACTTAGACGCTCGGGTAAAGAGTTGGCGGATTTCCATATCTTGATCACGCTCCGTCAAAGAACACACAGAGTGGCCGAGACAATGTTGCAACCTTACGAAACAACAAGAGTTCGCTTTATTCATCTCTCTAGATTTAGATATATACCTAAACGTTGAATGTAATCTGAATTCCTGTTTAATTAGCAGTTCGTAAAGTGAATTGTGCGATTTATTATTTTCAACCCGTATATGAATTTCACGCAACACGGTCTATAGTTTATTTATTTCCTTTTGAGTAATAAAACTGGGTTAATGTTTCACACCGGACAAACCATTAACCGATCACCGTTACGAGGATCGAAACCTGAAATACGAGACTGGTCGACTGCGAAACCGACAATAAAAATTTTACTAACAAATTGTTGCTTGCGCTTTAATTGAAATGGCGGATAATTAATTCTAGAGTCGTTAAAACGAGAGGGGAACTTGAATTACGGTTTCACCTTTTTTACGAGACACCTTGTCTCCAAGAGAAAATAAAAATTATTTTACTAAATTCATTTATAACAAATCAAAAAAAAGAAATTTACTAAAAACAATCGTAAATTTTGAACCTCTTAAACAAAGTAGAAAAAAATGAACAAGAAATTGATTTATCACTTCAAACGAACATAAATTGCATCAACGCAGTATAATTTGTATGAATGAATTCGTAATTAGTAGGTATTGCAAGTTGTCTTAATACGACTATATATTTCTTTTACAATCTAGTTAATTACCTACTTATCACCTAATGACCCAATAATTGAAGCCAAACCTATAATCATAATAGTAATGATTCAATTCACAGCTCTTAAGTCACATATAATCTTCATTTGAAGAAGAAAATGATATGACTATAAATATTAACCGAGTGGAATATATATACAGAAAATGCCATACATATATTACCAAAAGAGGTTGCTTTGAGAATACAAAGCGAAGCAATGATAACTGCCTTCTCCATTTTCGCCGTAATTATCGCACTTTTCGGCTGATGCCATTTTTTAGATAATATATGATATTATATTATATTATATTATAGACATACATGACCATAATTTAGAGTAGCTAGATATTACTTCGAATTACCTATTCTACTGCGAGCTATTCATCTCCGAATCCAAAACGCATTTCAATCGGCTGGAATCGAGTCGCTCAGCTGACTTTCTGTTGGAGGGGAAATGGAATTACGGATGCATCGAGCGTGGCAGAGGCATAAGCCATTGGCGGCCGCTTTTAAGCGTCCTTGCAAACTGGTTCTCTGCTCGACTCGATTATGCTAATCGCATATGCATGTTAGCATTTGGCTGATCGCTCGTTCTGTGTACTATTCTCCTGTGTTTACCGATATCCAACTCACCCCTATTAGCCACTGACAGTAGTTAGTTCTTATCTTCTTATATATATATTATATGACTATATATAATATATACATATTTAATACTATTCACTTGTATAGATCCCACTTTCATTTTTTCTAATTCTATGAATCTAGTTTCGTACATGATTTTCGGTTCTTAAATCGGCAGGTTTTAAGCTGAACAGGGATGAGTTATATTGGCTCGTATTTTCCAGATTTACGATTTTACGATTTGTCGGCATTTTAAGGAAGTTATAATTTGTGGGTGTAGAAGTGACGGATGAACAGTTGGAGCTTTTTAAGAGCAATCTGTTGTTAAAGTGCTTCCGTATGTTTAGTTTACGAGTCGTTTATATTTTATGTCTGTTTTACGACGTGCCAACGGCTCGCACGAGCGCCACGTCCCATAAATGTCACCTCCAAGTGCCTTTTATGGCCCAATAGTCTTTAGGGGCTCCACTGTCCGCGAGGTAGCTTATACGTTCTCGGCTTGTTCCCATCGTATTTCTTTTTCCATGCTACCAGAACCCGGGTACTTGAAAACGTGATAAATGTCTCTTTCCCTCAGGTGAAGCTATATCGCCATATCCTCATTCAAATCACTTCAAAATATTCCACATGAAGAGATTATCTCTCTCTTAAATATTAGGAAACAGTTCCACGTGTAATTCTAGTAATTGCGTGACACGTTTTTTTGCAATTTTTTTTATTTAAACTTTTTTTAAATTTCTAATTACTTGAAGGTTTTAAATAATTCATCTGATGTCTATAGCTATTCAGGCATTGAATCATCTTCTCATCCATCCAATTGTTTATCCGACAATTCAAACGTCTGTCCAATTATCTATATCCAACCAATTGACCATACAACAATTGAATCCTGAAACCATCTAACCATCCAACTATCTATCCAACCAATATTAACCATTAAACCATCTATATCGCGTCCAATTACCTACCGAATATTCAATTTTCTATCTAACTAAGTAACCATTAAATCCATGAAGTTATCCATCCAACTGTTTTATAGCTATAACAATTCAGCCATCTATATCGCATCCAATTACCTAGCCAACAATCTATCCATTAAGCGTACCATCTATCCATCCAATTTTTTATCCGACAATGCCAACTATCTATATAAATAATATACCTATCCAAACATTATCGAAGCCTGTAAACGTATATCTTAATAAATAATTTAATAATAAATAAATAGATTGTTTCCAGTGAATAATCGGTAAACTGTGGAATAGTGCCTTTTTTATTGAACTTTTTAAAAATAAATATCGTTTGAGGTTCTTTCTGAGGTGGACCTGAAGCATGGATGGTTGTCGCGTTGACAATATTTGATTGCCCTTAGGATGAGAGGTCAATAGACACTCGAAACAAAGCTCCTAACGGTGGAGCCATTTTGATAAATAGAGGCCATCATAGCTCAGTGACGTCATCTTCCATAACCAGCGATGGCGTCACGTGACGCTCCACCCTCTTTTCAATCACCTTGGCCCGGAACCCACCCAGCTGTCAAGCACGCTCCACCCCGTTTTTTTCATTATTATCCAGCTATCTCTATCGCCATCTACCGCTATGCTGAACAACTCCTTAATCCTTCAAATGACCATCTAGTTTATGACTTTTCCGGTCGATGCCGCCACATAACGAGGCCTAATATATACCGGGTGACGTCTCAATAATTCTCCTCTGGCCCATCTTCTTCTAACCTAATTATCCAATTTTTACGGTTGTTCAATATTCCTGACTATTGTAAAAAAAATTGTTGTTTAACTTTTTTGATCGAACGAGAAACCATATTAAACAACTCCATCCGTCCAAGCATGGACACATTTCTAACACTACCAGCAAAATATATTCCAAACGTTAATGTTATATGCAAGAGGTTTAAAAGTCGAAATACAATATTTCTGGGTGGCCCACAAGTATTTCTAGACTTGGAATTGAAAAAAATCATCTCATTTAAGAAAACCATATTTCTCACCATGTCTTTCTGACTCGCTTCCTGGAGGAACATTTTTTGAGGATGTGACTTTTGGGAGAAAATATCTGCAAGGTGAAGTCGAAGCTGAATTGAGCTCAAACCCAGGGAGGGAGAATTTATACGTGGGACGAAGCAGGGCATAGAATCGCTATCGGCGGCCATTCATCAATCCGGGGAATCAATACGCTGGAATTAATGAAAGCGCCGCGCGAACAGCGAGCTAGCGGCCGGAATGTTAATCGCGATCGTCCCGCGTCCGACCCGAGCCCGTTCTCGTGTACAGCAAACTCCCAAGGGTCCATCCCCCAACCTCTAGCAACCCTTCCCCCCAGTTCCTCTCACCAATAACCTCCCCCCTGCCCCTAAACCTCAACCCACTGACGCTAGCTCTCCCGATTGTGCCTTGCATGTATATGAATATATATATAATATGTATATATTTATATACTAATACAGCCACGCGTTTATTCTATTCGCAAGGATATCTACATCGCATTTTTGGTTTGAAAGCCGAGGTGCTCGTCACTAGTTAGGGGATCGCCAATTAAGGGATGAAATTGATACTGCCTTTTGCTTTTCTCTTTTCGATTAAAATTAAACTATATTCTGTGTCTTTTACTATCTTGAAATCGATTCAAATGAATCCAAGGTCAATTCGAGAGTAATTCAAATTATTCAAAAGGCTTATTTTAAATTTCTTTTATATACGCAAGGAGTATTTTTTTTTAGAGTAATTTTATGTCATTACGGAAGAATTTTATAAAACTGAACCATCTAGCCACCCAACAAATTTTTCAACAATCGAGAAATCGAATCATCAAACTGTCTATCAAATAATTCCTATCTAACTATATCCATTAAATCATTAACCATCCATCCCACTTTTTATTGAACATTTGAACCATCTATCCACCCAACTGTCCATCAAATTTTGCATGCTATTATTTGTTTAATATAGTACAGCCATCCATCCATTTATCTAACTTTCTATTCGACAATCCATCTATCTATCGAAAGAACTAATTAAGCTTTAAACCATTTATCCTTCCGCCAACTGTATATTCAAGAATAAAACCATCTGTCTAGCCAACTATATTTATCCAATAATCCAACCGTGTATCCATCCATCTATAAATCAAATTATCTATCCAACAAACTAATCTTTACACCATCTAGTAGCGCATTTATTCAACTTTCTACTCAACAATTCAACCAAAAATCCATCCAATTAACCATCCAACTATATCTATATAATTAACTATCCAATTCGGGATTAATTAAAACTATATTCAAAAAGCTTTATATCAATTAAAAAATAAATTCTAAATTGTTTTTATATGCGAGGATTATATTTTTTTCAGAAATTGTTTGGCGTTACCGAATAATTTTTTGAAAATTATAATAATTCAGGAAATTTTCAGAGATTTAGAATTTTAGAAGTATTTTGGATGGATTGAAAGAAGTTAAAGAGAATTGAACAGGTTTCAGACTTAGGTTTTAAAAGATTTAAAAGATTTTTAATGATTTAAAAGAATTTTTTCAAATTAGAAAAATTTCCAGGTATACTATATTGTACATAATTTTTAAGGGGTTTCAAAAGACTAGTTTCAAATGATTTTAAGGAATTCAAAATTATTTGAAGGGATTTGAAGATATTTCAAGAGACGATTTTAAAGAATTGAAATGATTTTGAAAAATGTTATGGCGTTCAATTAAGTTCTGAAATTTTAAATTAATGAACTTTTGTATTCATTGGATTTTAAATTAGAAACAGTATTAGAATTATTGATTAATTTATATTTTAAATAATTCTAAATTCAAGAAATTTGCAATGCATTTTTTTTAGTTGGAACAATATTTTTGGATGAAATAAAATTAGGAAACGAATTTCGTTCATTTAAATAACGTCCAGAACTTCTGGTGCATCAAATTTTTAGGTTTTTAAAAGAAGAATTTAATTTTATTTGACTCGATTTCCAAAGACTTGAAAACATTTCAAAGAATTCGAAAAGTTTTTAAAAGAATAAAAAATATTTAAGAAATTACTAACAAATAATTTGAAAAATAGATCTGGCTATTAACTCCAAGAAACGTAATCCTTAAATTTATTATAAAATTATTTTTTTCTTCAATTTTTATAATCCTATACTAAATATCGTTAATGGAAAAGGTTGGTCGTTTTATTATCGATCAAGGCGGTTAACCTTTTCTCAATCATCGATAATATTGTCAAACAGAAATAGATGGAAAAAAATTCTTATTAAGTATAGGTCATGCGTCTCATTAAAATAAATCCAATCGCCATTAGCACAACTTTTTATTAATGATAATAATATATTTCTTTTATTTGTCAAATCATTTTTTTCTATAATAAAAAATATAATTATATAAATCAACAGTAATTCAAGGTAAAAAAATAAGGCACATAGTGTACTATTAATTACTATTTACTGATTCTAAACAATATTTTTACTTTTCATATAAAAATCTGCGATACCCAGCGAAATCTGTAGAGTCTAGAATCTCTGAAATGAAGCTACAAATAATCTTCTTGAAACTTTTGCCTGATGTTGTCAGTCGGTATAGAAGGTTCGAGAGTTTCTTTCATTTATCGACGCACTATAGGTCCCTTTTGACCTGCTTCCGTTCATGTTCGAAATTCTGTCAACAGAGCACCAAAAATCGAATCTCTGAAAATTCAAAAACTTCAATGAACTAATCCCTTTTCCTACAAGAAAACAAGAACTCTTGAATTAAACAGAAATAAAATTAGAGAAATTTTAAACATTTTATATTTATACATTTTATATTTACATATTTCATACCACCATTTTTTCTAATACTTGTAAATTTGCAAAATAATACTAACAAATGATTTCCTGTCAAAGAAGCATGTTTTGAATCAGCAAATTCTGGTTCACAAGATGACTAAACCGCCATTCAATTTTTTGCCTGAGACCCTCTTTTATTTTTACAAGCATCTCTCATTTGTAAGCTCATCCGGGAAGTTATAAGAAAAACATCAGTATCTATAATATTAAGACTTTTTTCTATTTCTTTCTATAAAAAATAACATATAACTCCAGAGTCTTGAGACCGGAAGACCTGCTTGCTAATCCGCCAAACTGCGACCCGGTGGAAGATCCACGCGTAACAGAACCAGAAGCCATGATGAACTTCTAATGACCTGGATTACCCCTTTTTAAACCCAAGTATCTTTTTATCCCGCCCACACAGAAGACACTTAAGCACCACTGTCTGGGCGATGGCCGTCACCGTGACGAGCACGTGTGTACCTCGGCATCTGTCACTCATATCCTTCTCTCCCGACCCCCGGTTCACCAGACAAAGATCTGCCAACTCTGCTTTTGCGCCAAGCGTTTGGCGCTCTCCTTCCAATTAGTCATGAACCTTACTCTTAGCTTTCTAATCAAAGTAATATTCATTCCATCTAAAAGAGACCCTCTACTATGTTGCAGGTGCGGCATAACGTCGTCAGCGAGCTGGACAGAAGAGCAAAAGGCGTCCAGAGCGGCTCCTCACTTTGAACGAGGGTTCCGCACCGAGAGAAAAGAGGAACTCTGACTACCAATCCCCTGGTGTTTACAAATTCCCCTTGGTAAATTACGGTTCTGTAGTGCTCCAGTTCTCCAAAGTGGTGAACCAGTGTGATAATTCAAATCTCATATGATTAAGTGATCCCGCGCAAGTGTGATAGGTATATAGTGCAGCAAATTAAAGCTTTAGAAGCTAAGTGCATTAGTAAAGTGCATAAGTGCATGAGCAGTAGTACCAGTTCAAGGATCAGTGAGCTAGAAAGTGGTGAAATTGGTTCAGTGGTGAGTGTTTGCAGACAGAGTACAAAAGAAGAGATCAACAAGTGTGGAGGAGAGAAGAGGTGTGCCAGCAGTGACAGTACAGTAGCATGAGTTCGTACTTCGCCAATTCCTATATCCCGGACCTGCGAAATGGCGGGGTGGACCACCCCCATCAGCACCAGCAGCACTACGGGGCTGCCGTCCAGGTGCCCCAGCAGAGCCAGTCCGTGCCGCAGCAGCCCCAACAGGGGGCAGATCCCTGCGATCCCAGTCTGCTCAGACAGGGTGTCCCGGCCCATCATTATGGAACCGCTGGAGGACAGCAGGGTATGCCCTACCCCAGGTTTCCACCCTACGACAGAATGGACATTAGAAATGCGGCTTACTATCAGCAGCAGCAGGAACACGGCAGCATGGACGGAATGTCGGGGTACAGGTCGACGTCACCGAGTTCGGGGATGGGCCACATGGGCCACACACCAACTCCCAATGGACACCCCTCAACACCCATCGTCTACGCGAGCTGCAAACTCCAGGCAGCCGCGGTCGACCATCAGGGCAGTGTCCTCGACGGCCCTGACAGTCCGCCCCTCGTCGAACCCCAAATTCACCATCAGATGCACTCCCAACACCCGCACATGCAAACCCAAGCGACCCAACACCAGTCTCAGCAGCAACACCCTCATATGCAACAGCAGCAGCATATGATGTACCAGCAACAGCAACAAGCAGCGAGTCAAGCACCCACGGCTGCTATGCATCCGCAGCAGCAATCACAAGCACAACAGCATCAGGGAGTTGTCGCGTCGCCTCTTGGGGCACAGCAACAGGCTCCCCAAGGGGCGGCTACTGCCAACCTCCCGAGTCCGTTATATCCTTGGATGAGGAGTCAGTTTGGTAAGTGTTTTTTGAGCTATTTATTTATTGAAATCTGGAAACCTATTTTATAGGGAATCTATTGTTGTACCCGCAAGAACAACAGCAGCAACAAACACTGTTAGGACAAGTTTTACACTTTTCTTAATTTATTATCAAGAAACATGTTCGAGAACATTTTATTTGGATAGTTTTATCATAGAAAAGGTTTGTGAGGAATCTTGCTTATTTAGAAACTTAAACTTTCATTCGGTGATTTAGCCCAGCGCTTTACTGTTTCATGCTTTCACTATGGGAAATACGCTAACTGATCAATATCCCACCAAGATTAAAAAACTATTCTTGGATTAATTATTTGTAATAATTAATTATTATTATTTGATTACTCAACTAGTTCATTTTTGGAAAAAAATCGGATATAAAAAAGAGGTAGTATTAAATCGAAAATAGATTCTAGCAAGTCATTTTAAGGAATTTCAAGCGATTTAAAAAGATTTAAAGTGGTTTTACGAAGTTTCTAAAGAATTTCAAAAGACTTCAGGAGAATTTCAAGAGATTTCAAGTGATTTTAAAGAACTTTAAAATAATTTAAGAAGAATAATTCAGACGAGTTTCAAGTTAATAACATTTTTTGAAGTATTTTAAATCATATTAAAGAATTCTAATAGATTTTAAAAGAACTTCAGAGGATTTTTAAGAGCTTTCACAAGATTTAAAAATTTTCAAAACATCTTAAAGGATTTCAAGAGATTTCAGGTGATTTTAAGGTATTTTGAAAAAATTTAAAAGTGTTTCAAGATTCTCAAGTAATTTCAAAACATAAAAAATATTTTTCGATTCTTTAAAATCTGTTATATCTCTTGAAAACTTTTAAGATTTGTTGAAATCCATAGAAATTCTGTAAAATCTTTTAAAAAATATTTTTAAATCTCTTGAATAAATTATTCATTGAAATCTTTAGAAATAACTTAAAATGTTTTCTACTTTCAAAATTTGCTGAGATCATCAAAATTCAAGTGATTCCTATAATGACACTAAAAAATTTCGAAGTATTTTAAAAGAATGCAAAAAAATTGAAGAATTTGCAAGGAATTTCAAAGATGTTAATTAATTTTAAAGTATCCAAAAATTGCCCCTTTATTATTTTGACGCCACGATGTAAAACTATGAAGGACCAACATAGTTTTGACATGCTCGCCTTAAAAGGATCAAAAAAGGGGGAATTGGAACGGAATTTTGCTTTAATTAAAAAAAAATAAATAAATAAATAAAATGTTCATTTTATTATCACGAATCAAAGTGTGTAAGTGAGGACCTTTTTTTTTGCTTAGGTACATAATACCTTGAATGGCCAAAAAATGGTAATTTTAGTCATTAGTTTGTAAAAAGCGGCACTTTTTTTCCGCCTA
>JAUESI010000003.1:5756402-5766667 GCA_032275145.1 Synergus laeviventris | reverse complement strand
TACATAATACCTTGAATGGCCAAAAAATGGTAATTTTAGTCATTAGTTTGTAAAAAGCGGCACTTTTTTTCCGCCTAAAAATTGTTACGCCTATCTTGTACGACGTTGAAAAAGAAACATTTTCGTTTTTAAACTTTTTTTCATAGCGTGCGTTATTTAGCTTAAAATTTGAATTTATGGGTTTAATCTGGAAAATTCTTCAAATCTCTGTTTCATTATGAACAATATCTTAGTTTTGTAACATTATTTAAGTTTGGAAAATACCAACTTTTGATTGCTCCTGTGACAAAGAATAGAAATTCTTGACAATTCGTTGAGAACGAACGTGTTTGCTGTTTTCCAAGATTTTCTTCGATGATTTAAAAGATCCAATTAAGAGCTCGAAACAGATCTTCAGTTTTTCATTTAAACAAAAATACTCCTTATTATTCTCATGCTTTAAAAAAAGAAACACATTTTAGAGTTCGTGACAATTGAATACCTGATTCCAAAATAGTCCATATTTAATTAAATTCAGACGTGCACTCAAAAATATAAAGCAGTTTGATACCAAATTCTGAAATCTCTCACAAAATTACAATTTTTGCGCAATTCCTAAGCAAGGAAATTTTGTCGCAAATGCTGAAGAGTTATATTTTGAGAACGTGACTCGGTTTTGAAAAATGCGTTCAAGGTACGCTCACAGTAGAATCCTTACTTTAGAAATCTTCCCAGGTAAATCAGGTAGCCTCGCGGCTTGCTTTCAGATTTATGCAACAATGCGTAAAACTGGACCAGATTTGTAAGGTAGCGAATCGGGATAAGCACAATGTCTCCAACTTTTCTAGGCATACCTGTAAACCGAGTTATTTATTGCTCTGACCTTTTACCCACTAGTTTCACCACACATAGACTAGTCCCATAAAAGTTACGTTGCTATTGCCTCTGACTTCACATTTTACAACCACGATGCACGTCAACTCTTACTCCCCTGTCAACTCGTCTCTTCCTGTCTGATCGTCTTCTTCCTGCTATCCACTTTAAATTCCTGCAGGTTTTGCCTAAAATATCATGCAAAGTGAGTTTATTCTCTTTCACAAGAATTTTTTTTTTTACAGTTAATATTTGTTCTTATATTAATTATTATTTACTACAGAGATTTTAAGTTACTTTAAGGAATTTCATAAAGATTTTTAACGATTTTTAGAGAATGTAAGTAATTTCAAGAAATCTAATGCAATTTTGAAGATACTTTAAAGTTGAAAAGGCTTTTACAGAGATTTCACAAAATTTCAAGATATTTCAACTGAGTTTAGTTAATTTCAAGAAATTTGATGAGATTTTAATTTATTTCAAAAGATTTCGTTACAATTAATTCCAAGGGGTTTTGAAATTATATAAAAGTTCAAGAAATTTCGAAAAAGTTTCAGAGACTTTATAGAATTCTTATGGATTGCATTAAGATTTTTTAAGCGATTTAAAGGATCACTTAAAATTATTTAAATGTCTTAAAATATCCTTCAAAATCTCAAAATATTTTTAAGTCCCTTTGAAATTCCTTACAACTCTTTAAAATCTCTTTAGCTTCATTAAAATTCTTTCAAGTTATATTTAAATTGTCTTGAAATTAAAAGAATGCCAAACATTTTTTTGAAATTTGGAAATTCATAACAAAATAACGTACGCATGTACTAAAAGTTTTGAACAACATATTTCTTTCTAAGATTCTATTTTTTCCAGAAATGTTATTCCAACTAAAATTAAGAATAGGCATTACAAGCTTCTTTCATACAGAATCAATAAACAATAATTCGTTCATTCGAATGTTTAGGATTAATCATACTCTTTAAATCTGAACTAGTGAAAAACAATTTACTTTCATAACAAATTCTACTATTTGTTAGTAATTTTTGCATAAAACTTTAGTGAAAAGTTTAAGTGATAAATTAAAAGTTAAATGAAATAGTGAAATACAATTAATAATTAGTAGTTCAATTGTAGTTCTGACCTCAAAACTGGCAAGGGCCCAACAAGGCACATCACGCTTTCACTATTAAATACCCTAAGTGAGGAAAACTGGTCAATACCCTATAAAAATAAAACTATTTTTGGATTAATTGGAACTTTAACAAGATTTAAAAAATTTCAAGACATCTTAGAGGATGTCAAAAGATTTTCGGGGATTTCAAGTGATTTTAATGAATTTTTAATGAATTTGAAAAGAATTCAGACGAGTTTCAAGTAATTGAAAAATTTTGTTAAGTATTTGAAAGGATTTTAAACGATATTAAATTCTAATGAATTCTAATGGCTCGCAAATGAACTTCAGAGAATTTTCAAGAGTGTTTATAAGATTTAAAAAATTTCAAGACATCTTAAGGGATTTCAATGGGATTTTTGGAAATTTGAAGAGATTTCAAGAGATATTAAGAGGTTTCAAGTGATTATACGGTATTTAAAAAATTTAAAAGACTTTCAAGATTTTCAAGTAATTTCAAAAAAGAAAAAATTATTTTTAGATTATTTAAAATTTGTTAAATCACTTGAAGACTGTTTAGATTTCATTGAAATCTTTAGAACTTACTTAAAATGATTTTAATTTCTTTTAAGTCTTCTGAAAAATCTTTTAAAATCTGCTGATATCACCGAAATTTAAGGGATTTTTAATTACACTAAAAAATTCCAAAGTATTTTAAAAGAATGCGATTTCAAAAGATTTTAAAGTAAATTTAGAACATCAAATTTGATAAATTCTTTATTTTAACCCTACGTTTGGATTCGAAGTGGAAACCTCTTCGATGCTCTATTTCATTATTAAGAATATTTCAGTTCTTAATTATTTTAAAGTGGGAAAACCAATATCGTTACCAGATAAATGTCTAATTATATTAAAATATTGTGAATGAGAACATAGAAATCCCGACCGGGGCCTCCTCAGAATCCTATTTTAATAAATAGGGCTAAATGGGACAATTTCTGCATGGCATTCAGAGTATTAAAATTTTTAAATCATCTGTTTAAGAAAAAAACTATTTGCGGACGTTTTGTGAATTGATACTTTCTAATATAAAACTCTAGAGGCTGCACTTGAACTTTTAAATGAAGAGTGACTAAGTGAAGAAGTTTGCAAAAGTTTCTGGAGGTGATCGCAAGTTTAAAGAGGTGCAACGATTGTTGAACCGCGTAACCGGCCGAAGATTTATGACGGCCATAACGAAGTGATAATAGGCAGGGTCGTAACTCTTACGTTGGAAGATATTGGGCTTTTAAGCTAGACAAGAGGCAAGTGCACAGGTTGTTACCCCCCGCAGCTTCTGCTCTTATTATGTCACCCTTGGGCCTATATTACACCAAAATCCCAAGAAATATGCCGTCTCTATATTGCTTAACCTGTGGAGGCGGGATTACCTTGACGCAAAATTCTGTGCACTTACTCTTCCGGCCCTTCAGTCGCTCATCGGTCACCAACCAGACGCGTACCGCGAAAATTGATCTTCGACTTAAATATTCTCAAATTTCGACTTTCTGCTTACATTTCATTTCTCAGAAAAAAAAAGTTTTTATTTTGTTTGTGAGTGTTTTACAAGGATGTGAGTTTTGTTTTAATAAGCAGTGTGTTCTTTGAAACTGTGATTGTTTAGGTGTGAGTGATTTAAAAAAATAAGATTAGTTTGAATGAGAAAAACGAAAATTAATGATTTAAATCTAGACTTATTTGTGTGATAGATTTAAAAAGTTTTTTTGACTGAAGTTCTGGCGAATTCTAGTGGTCTTTTCTGGAATTGTTTAAATGAAATTAGAGAAGATGGCAGTCGTATCATCTCTTGGTAACATCTCTCGACTTGGCTTAGTTAGAAGCAGGTTTCAGCTGGTTTCAGTCCCATTGGTCGATAAGCGATCTGCTACCGGTGAAGAGAGTAGGTCCCAGAATCTGCTCACAGATGTCGACACGTGGATATAAACCGGAGGTAGTGATCTTGAAATCTTCCCCTTGCACCTTTTATCATTGTAAACCTACCGCTATCGTACGGCGAACGCATTGCAAAATAACCGCGCTATAAGCAAGCCCATGAATTATGCATCAGTCAATTTTATAGATGCATGTGCTTGGGCACTTATCGCTGGAAATGTCGGGATTGCCGGGACAGGTTCGAAGTCGGTCTTAGGAAATTCTGCGCAGCTTATGAACATGACAAACACAGTGACAGATCGGTATTTTTCTCCAGAAACAAGACAAAAATATTTATGCTTACTTAAAATGAATAACATTTTGTATAGATTGAATTTAAAACTAGAAACAGTTTTAAAATTTGCATTGAAAATGATTCTGTATAGAAAGAAAACAGTATTGTGTATTTTTATTTTTAAATGGAACAATATTTCTGGATTAAATATAATTAGGAAAAAAACTTTCGTTCATTTTAACGTTCAAAAATCCTGGCACATAACTTACAATCTTATTATTTCGAAGTAAAAATGTTAATGTACATTTTTAAGGTACAAAGTTTCAAGAGGAAATCCAGGTTATTGATTTCTATAAGTAAAAATTTTCAAAAGGAAATCAAAGAAATGCACGTGGAAGATTTTAAAGTTACAAATTTATAAAAGTGGAAATTCACATTATAGATATAGATTAAATTTATTATACGTCATGAAAATTAAGATTACACATTTCCAAGTACAAACTTCTGCGTGAAAATGCAGGTTCTTGATTTTAAAATGAACATTTCTATGGAGAAATGCATTTAATAGATTTCCAAGTAAAAATATTTACGTGGAAATCTATATATTATATTTCTAAATAGAATATTTAGTACTTAAAATCTAGTAGCTTTCCCAGTACAAATTCTCATATATACGTAATAGATTTATAATTGGGAAATGCATTCATTTCATACATTTCTATATTTTTCAAGTACAAATTTTAACATGGAAATTAACGTACTAAATTTACATGTTCAAAATTTCTAGGTGGAGGTTCATATTATGGATTTTCATTGAGACAAATTTCCACGGAAAGTGAATTTTATAGATTTCCAAGTACAAATTTTCACCTGAAAATCCAGAATCGACGTTATAGATTTCAGAGTAGAAAGTTTAACGTAAAAATGGCGGTTATATAGATTTTAAAGTGCAAATTTCCATGGGGAAATGCACTTTATGTATATATATATAAATCCAAGTATATATGTGGAAGTTTGTGATTCAGAAACCTCTATGTATCATGGATTTTCACTTGCATATTTGGACTTGCAGAAATCTATTATATATCCTTAATTTTCACGTTATAGAAATCAAGTACAAGTTTTTACGTGGAAATCCACGTTACTATTTTAAAGGCACAAATTTTTATATTTCGAAATCTTTAGATTTCCAAGTAAAAATTACTAGGAAAATGGACGTTATAGTTGTACGAAACTTTAAAAGACATCACGTTTATATCGTTGTTATCTTTAAAATCTTCGTATAGATTAATTGAACATATGTAAACTTGCACCTTTGAAATATAAAACGTGGATTTTTAAGTCTAAATGTCTGCTTGAGAATCTATAATTTGGATTTCAAAGTAGAAATTTAGATTTGGAAACATATAACGTGGATTTCCACATGAAAATTTGTATTTGGAAATCTAGAATGTGAAAATTTGTACTTTTTGGCTTCTACTTTTGGATTTTCTACGTGGAAATCGAGATAATAGATTTCCAAGTATACAAATTTGTAAGTCAAAATCTTTGGAATTGATTTTCAGTACAAATTTTAAAGTTAAAATCCACGTTATATAGATTTCGAAATTAAACATATAAGTGTAGAAAATACTTGGAAATCTATAACGTGGATTTTCAAGTGATGGGTATTTATAATTATAAATCAATAACGTGAATTCTGACAATAGAAAGTATACTTGAAAATTTATAACTTGAAAAATGATATGTTGAACTCTATAACGTAGATTTTTTACATGGAAACTTGTACCTATTACTTGAAAATCTCAGTGTATCACAAAATCTGTACATTATACTTTTTACGAGCTGATAAAATCGCGAGGTTTCATTAACACCTGAATTCCAGAATTAATCTTCTCTCCACACACACACATATTGCCTTAATTAAATCTAATAACAATAATACCCGCCGAACTGTCATTGCTCAGCTTCAGATATAAAGTATTGTTTGAAAATAAAAAAATCTGATTGGTAGCAACGGGGCTTTTAATATGCGCGAGGTAATTGCGATCTTTCATGGTAAGATTTACGACATTGAGTGTGCCCTCATAAATAAGTATGCTCCTCGGTCACGGTGGAATGAAGCTTCCGTTAAGCCATGTTTATGTACACTTGTCGAAATAAAAGTTACAAAGAGAAATTAGGCAAATAATTCCGTATAATTGAATAAACATTTTCATTTTCTCCTTATTTCTTTTATCTTGTTTCTTTTTTTCTCTCTGGTGAACGCAAAGAGGGATTTCCCCGCGAAAATCTGTACCTTATACTCATAGAAGTCATTTTCATTTTATTAATCTCTTTTCATCTCTAATTTCTACAACAGGATGAGAGGCTTTCTTTGAGTTTGTTTTTTATTTTCTCTTTTTCTCTCATGAAAATACCGGATTACATTTGGAGAGGCGATGTTTGAACGGAAAGGGGGGATTCTACCTGACCTGAGGGATCATGGGTATCAGGATTTTCGAGTCAAAAACTCGTACATGGCTCGTTATAATCCCGTTGGTAATTCTGGGCGCGAGATACCGTGCCGCAACGATGGCGGCGCGGCGTCGGAGATATTCAAAAAGGGATGCTGATGCTGGAGACGTAGAGAGAAAGAGAGAGAGAGAGAGGTGGAGCGAGGAGAAAATGAGGCGAGAGAACCTCGCCAGAAGTAGAAGTAGGAGGAGGAGGGACGAATGACGATGATGGATGATCCACAGAAACCCGGGTCCGTTTGCTTCTGAGGGCCGCCATACCACGTCGGCCACCATGCGATACGGGTTGTAGGATATGGGGTGTCATGAGGGATTTCTCAAAGATCAGAGTCTGCCCCAAGAAGAACAAGAATCGTCTCTGGTTTAGGTTCTTTGTTTCACAGACGTGGACACGGAAAAGAGCCACTCCCTTTGCGTTGTTCTAGTATTCCATTATCCATAGGTGTTCAAGATTTACTGCTCTTTTCCCCTAGACTATATAATGACTGGAACAAGCAGCGTACGTTTGATCAGATTTGAAATATTTCTATTTCTCAGTATATGCCATTCATGAGAGTTAGAGATGTTTCAATGATTGGAGAAGTTTCACTTGATTACAATGTGGTTCAAATAAATTGACTCATTTACATTGAAAATACAGTACACGGAGAGAAACTTTTAGTACCCCTGCAATAAATATTTATTTTTAAATCAAAAAATGTATATTAATTACTTAATGCTTCAGCTTCTATTGGAAGCAAAGTGCTCATTGATTGAGCACAAAAGTTTTTACAACTTCACAGCTAGTTTTTGTTTTTAGGTGGAACGATATTCCTGATGGATGAAATATAGTAGAATAGAATTGAACGTTCAAGTGAACGAAATATTTTTTTCCTATTTTATTTTATTTAGAAATATTGTTCCTATACTAAAAACCACAATCAACATCACAAGGTTTTTTTCATACAGAATTATCTTTAATAGAATCTTTATTAATTTAGAAAATCTTCTAAATTTTTGTAGATTTAGTCAATCTCTTCATCTTCTGGATGAATTTTCAAACTTTTCGGAAAACAAAAATGTATTTGGACAATTGGCCAATGTTCATGGAACAATTCCAATTTTCTTAAAAAGATATCTTAATTTTTCGTAAATCTAGTCATACGCCGAATCTTCTGAATATATATTTCCTAAATTTATGGAAGATTTTATTATAAATTTATATATTTTTATAAAACGTAGGAATTTATCTTTTGCAAATATGTAATATGATATTTCCAAGTAGGGATTTGGATAATAGAAATCTATCTGGATTTCTATGTGAAAAACCCTGTCTTAGAAATATATATAGACATGAATTTACATGCCTGGAAATTTTTGTCATTGAAATCTATACATTGGATTTCTACATGTAAATTTGAAGTTTTGAAATTTGTGAAATTTCTATTATGGAAATCTACTTAGATTTCTCCATGGAATTTGTATATCTTACAATTCCATAACATATAGATTTTCATGTATATAGAAATTGGAATCTTGAAAATCTATAACGCGGATTTCCACTTGACAATTTGTAATTACAAATCTATATATGTGGTTTTCTATATATAAAAATGTTTAACATGGAAATCATCTTAGATTTTTGTCTGGAAATTTGTGTAATCAGAACAATTTTTATTTTCGAAAAATATTACATTGATTTTCAAGTGGAGATTTTTATCGTAGAAATTTGCATTTTGAAATACATAAAGATGTAATTTCCATGTGAAATTCTGTACCTATACTTAGAGAATCTATAATAGCATGGATTTTTCACATAGAAATTTATATTAAAATGAAAATTCGTGCCTGGATATATGTAGATTTCTATACTTGAAAATTCGAACTTGGAAATCTGTAACATGAATTTACACGTTAAAATGTGTGCGTGAAAATTTATAATGCAGATTTCCTCCTATAAAAATTTGAACTTATAAATCTGTAACGGATTTCCACGTGGAAATTTGTGCTTATAGATTCCTACGTGTAAATCTATATCTAGAAAATCTGTAACTTTCCGGAATTTTCCCAAACATTTTATAAGCGAAGATTCCCAAAATATTCTTGGAAAAACTATACTTCACATTTTGTGATGTTTTCCCAAGGACGCAGCTTCTCATTGCCATTTATAGATTTTGAAATTTGAAAAATCAAAAATTGTTTGTAAAAATGTCGGAAGTTTAGTGTAGGTATTTTTGAATTCGGAAAGCTTTAGGGAATATTAGCATTATCTCTTCGTCTCTTGAGATGTCCCGAAACGGGCTGAGCTCATATGTAAGAGTCGCTCACGAATTCGACCACCCAGTTTTGCCCCGAGAGGAAAAAGTTCAGTGTCGGCAAGAAGTATTTGGACTGAAGGGAAAGAACAGGCTGTTTTTTTCTCTAAGCACTCTAGGGACTTGCTCTGACTCACGTTCGAAATCGGTGACCGCGGCCTGCGCGTGTGAAGCAGGTCGATAACAAGAAAACCTGGTTGCTCGCGGCTTATGCTGAACGGCGCTGCTCTCGCGGACGGAGGTGACTTTAAACGCGGGGCAATAAATTAACGGCGTTGGGTTACGCAAGGATCAAATGTCCCCTGGAGTATGCCGAGAGATTTATGGGTCTGCCTTCACTGGCGCAGCATGAAAGAACGAAACGGAACAGAACAGAGCATACACAACCGTCGCTTATTATAGGCTAGTTGCTCCGCTTCTCCTTCGACTGGCCGCCGCAGGATACACAGGACTTTTCAGATTAACAGCTAGCCGGATGTTGTAACCCGCTAATAAGGCGCGGCCAGCACTCACAGCCCAATTAAGCTAAGCTTTATGCGTAGGCACCTTGAGGCCAACCTTGAAACCTTCTCGATTAGATAGCAACGTCCCATTAATTTATAAATCTCACTCCTCTCATCATGAGCGGCTCTCATCATGAATATACTCTCATCATGAATACCTCTGCTGATTCCAATAAATCTTCATCATTCTGAAATATCTTTGCGTTCAAAGTCAGAACTTGCGACTTTTGCTTTTGCTTTAGGGGGATTCCACTTATGCCACTTCCTCCCACGTGTACCAAAGAGGATATTATTTTTAGGACACGTGTCCTCTCTCACTTTTGGATTCTCCAGTCGCCACCCTCCTATTCCGTCAAGCACACGTCCGTAAAATTTATCATGGAATTGTTGGTTGACAAGCTTCCGTTACCAAGGTTAGATAAAAATGCGACATGACGAAAGGCAATAAAGAAGGTTAAAATAGGATTCTTGTAAAAAAATTTGGTTGGGAAAATTGGCACTTGAAGAGTTTAGGGTGAGAGAGTTGTGTTAATCTTGTGGATGAAGACATTATGTGGGACAACCGTAAATTGTAAACGTTGAATAATTTGGCTACTCACGTAATGGACACAAAAGATGTTGTCTCTGGTATTCAAATGGAAACACCTGGTTGAAAGATCAATCTTCTGTGTTTTGGAATAATTGATGAACCGAACTAATGATGTTATCAACAATCTTTCTGTCTATCCTTGACCGTCGATCAGTCGATCACCCTATTTGTAGACATTTTTAGTCATTTTTAGACATTTT
>JAUESI010000003.1:5744536-5756302 GCA_032275145.1 Synergus laeviventris | reverse complement strand
AGACATTTTTAATTACAATTGTTTTTATTACATATTATTCTTTTAAGTCATACAAATAGCGGGTATAATGTATATTATTCTGCTAATGATTATAGACACTATATTAATTTGCAAATATTCTTTTCTAAATAAAATATAATTTATATTTTTATAAGAAACTCGTAATTTTCTTGTGTACACATTTCTACATGGAAATCAAAGTTACAGAGTTCTAATTACAAATTTTTACCGAAAAATCCACGCAATAGATTTCTAAGTACACATTTTCAGATATAGATTTCCGTATACAAATATTCACGTAAAAATCGACGTTACACATTAAAAGTATGCATTTCTACTTGGAAATACAGATTATAGATTAAAAATTACAGATTTCCAAGTGCAAAGTTATTTCCACTTGGAAGTCCATTTTATAGGTGAAAATCTATAAGATTATAAATTTTCAAGTAGAAATTTCCAAGGGAAATACATTCTATAGATTTTCAAGTAAAAATTTTCGTGTGGAAATCCAGTTTATCGATTTCCAAGTACGCAGATTTCTATATTTGCACGTATATTTAAAAGATACCAATTTTATAAGGTTGAAATATTATAAATGGAAATCTGTGTACTTGGAACTCTATATAATTTTCCACATCAAAATTTGTAATATACTTATATTTTTACTGTATTTCCAGGTGGTTTCTACTTTCCTTGTATTTCTAATTTAAAAGCAAACGCATTGCAATTTGACTCTATTAAGAAATTAAGAATGATGTACTGCCATCTACCTTGAATAAAACAAACATCAGGATTTGAGGATTGAATGTCGCATTGTCTGAATGCAACCTTCAAGGATCGGTCTTACTTACAACTCCTTTGCTGTACAAAACAAAAACTAGCTGTGAATCCAATCTCGCGGTATTTAATTTAACTGTATTTAGAAATTATTTGTGCTCATTTCTTGAGAACTTTGCTTCGTCATAGAGGAAGAATTAAGGCCATGTAAGACCTAAATTACTCATTTTCTATGATTTAACCTCTAAAAACAAAAAAAAATTGTTGAAGTTATTGAGATATTGGTTGTACAAATAAACCCTGAAAATTTCACTAATTTATCTACATCTGTCTTAAAGTTATAGTGATAACAAAAAAACAGTGATATACATACATTTGGAAAATTTCTTAGAATGTTGTATTAGACATTTATCAATTGACGAACTTATAATTAAACCATTTTTGAAATATTGGAAAATTGGACAACAACAAAGTTTCCTCTATGAGGAAGCAAAATTGTTGAAGTTTGTTCCGTTCGGAATGTGACTCTTTAGACAAATCCTCTTCATCAATCAAGAACGTTTGCAGCCAAATACTTTCGGAAATGAATTACACACAGATACCATATTCATATAGATAGTAGATACCATATCCATTTTGCAAATCTTCTAATTAAATCAGTGAAGGGCAAGAAACTAATCACACTGCTTAACTGAAAATACCCCCGGCCATATCAATCTTCAAAATCAGGCATTAAGCGATAAGGTGTAAATGACTGGTATTCTGGTTACGAGGTTTGCACCAAGTTGGCAGGAGTTATGTAAAAGGCATGGCTGACTACTTGGCTCGGTCATTTCATTTCTTGGTTGTCGTGATGCTGAGAACCTTGCGGTATGTCTTCAGCCTGTTCTTCGTGCACGGGTGCCACAACCACCACATGTATTCATACTCGCTCATGGAACTAGAGAGCCGCAGTCTCTTTAATTAACCTCGCATGCCAGGGTACCGAGTACAACGACTCATAATACGCCTGTCTGACGTCTGATCCGTGAACGCGGATGCGCCTCGTCACTTCGTATATTTCCACTCTCTGGACGCGATTGGCTGAGATTTTCGCGTTAACCCACGAGGTGGATGCGACGTGGCACTCGGTCAATCGACGCCAGTTTCATCCGAGGATTTACGAGTCTTCTAACCTTTAGCTTGAGAGGCTAACTCACTACTTAATAGGGAACTATTTCTAGTAGCAATAAGGATGATATTTATTGATTAATGCTCTTAGGCTCAGGGTGTCGTCGACTTAATTACCTGTAACTGCTACCTTTAATTCGAAGTGCAAGCGCTGTGAATACAGTCGATTCTGACTGTATTTATATTGCAGTCAGTCAGAAAATTGGTGTCTTTTGTTCATGGAATGTGATGTAATAAAGTACATCTGTTAAAATTATCTAAAATTGCGTTTAGCGAAACATTGTTCAGTGAAATTGAGGAAATGAGTTGTGTAGACTTAATTTTGGGCCAGACGTCTATATGGTTTTGCAGTTGACTCGGGTTTCTTACTTTCTTGATTGGATTGAGGAGGTTATCTCTGCTGCCCGTTTTAGCTCATCCCACGTCTCTAAACATGCATATCTTCTACAATTTCATCACTTGTCGCATTTATCTTCTTCAAACCTATTCTTTCGTCTTGATTAAGTGCAGAATAGTTGTAAGTGGATTGCTGAATCGGTGTCAGAAAGAATAATCAAAGAACTTACATAATACCAGTCATCACCATTACCGATTTACCTTTTTTCACCTACTTTGAATTTGTAATATGACCGTAATATGCATTCATCAAATTAGGATGTGATAACCCAATGGACTGGACTACAAATTGACTTGTTTCTAATAGCAGATGATCTCCTCTATCATTAAACATCCATTGTTGGAGATTGATGGATCCTTCCCGAGCCTGGAACTACTTCTTCTGATGATTCAAGTATAGATATAATCATTAGGATGATACTTTTATCTCTCAAGAATCCTCTCTCTCTTTTGTCGAAATCCCATCTTTGTATATACAAACTCTTGGAAAAGAGTTGGGTTCGGATATGGACTATTCTCTGAGGACATTTGGAAGTAGATCCCCTTTTTTCTATTCGCCTGAGGGGATCTTGAAAAGAGAGAAGTTTTTTCTGAACATTCGTGGAAGCTGCTTAAGATTGTTAGAGCTTATAAGAGGAGCGCTAGAGATTGGTATGTTGTTAATTTGAGAGCGTACCCTGAGGAAGAGAGCAAGGGTGTTCCCAGCACTCTTTCCCTCCTCTCTTTTCTCTCTCTTTCACTGGAGCTTTCCTCCGCCTCTCTCAATCCTTCCTATTGGATTTCTCTCTCCCTCTTAACAGTTTCCAGCCCCTGAAGAATTCTCCATCTCTCTTGGGGAGAACCGCCATTCGTCTTCATCGGCCGACAGCGCGACGGGCGGCGTTTGCCTCGAATGTTCGCCAAGGAGTTTTCTTATTCTTCTTCTCCTTCTTCCTTAGCTCATTTTTTTTCCTATTTCTTTTTTTTTATTTTTTTATTTTCCTCTCTTCATCCCACTCAGAAATACTCTTGCTCGCGCACAACGTGGCAGGCTAACCTAACCCTTTTCAGATTATACCTCGAGAGAGTTGCGCGAGGCTCACAGATACTCTCCGAGCAGGCACAATTAATATTCTCGTTCGGGACTCATGCTTGCCGGCACCGAACGCAGATCACATCGCGGATACTGCAGCGATATACATCATATGCGCGGATCGGTGCCCCTTGCTTTCATAATTTTTTTTTAGATAAAAGTCCGTAAGCTTTGCCGTATTCGAGAAGTAATACATTGCTTTCCGCGAGAGAGGCGCCTTTTGGTGCCTTAGAGTCGGAGTCACGTGTTGGGAGTCGCGAACCCTTGTGGTTTGGACATGATTCATGGGGTCGTATGAATAAAAGGAATATAAGAACTTGAGCTTTAGACATTTTGAGTGTTTGCTTAGAAAAAGAGTCGCATCGCGGTGGGATGCTGTGTTTGCTCTTTGGAGATGTTGACGTTATTTATGGAGAAGTTTGCACGGGTAGGACGTCGGTTAGCACGATTAGAGGAAGTGAAAGATTTTTTTGTTTAGAGAAGTATCAAGTTTTATTTAAAGCTCTATACCACATTTATGAGAATGCATGTTTTTAAAGAATAGTAATAATATGTATAACTCGATCGGCTGCAACGCGCAGCATAATAAATGAGAAATGAGCATCTGCGCAGCAATAAAAGCAGTGAGTGGACTGGAGGGGAGGCGTTCAGCTGGTGGCTAGCGCGCGCTTCGTATGTTTCTGACGATTCATACTAATGAAAAAAATTATTTTTGTTTCAGAGAGGAAGCGGGGAAGGCAAACGTATACACGATACCAAACACTGGAGCTGGAAAAGGAGTTCCACTTTAATAGATATCTCACCAGGCGGCGACGTATCGAGATCGCGCACGCCCTTTGTCTGACGGAACGACAAATAAAAATCTGGTTCCAAAACAGGCGGATGAAGTGGAAGAAAGAGAACAAAACGAAGGGCGAACCCGGCTCTGGTGATGGCGACACGGACATTTCGCCACAGACGTCGCCCCAGGGTTGAGAGCCTGAGGTGGGAGCTCTTCCAGAAGAGGTCTCGTCTCTCAGGGTCCTACCTTGTTTCCAGCACTACCTCCTCCCCCGATGACCTCCAAATGACCCCCCACAGCAATGACGCTTATCTTGTCGTGTTAATCAAGTTGCTCGTACCAAAAAGAAGACGATGAGGCGTAAAAGGAAGCAGAGGAAGAGACCGATAGCCGGACGAGAGGAGAATCATGAACTTCGAAGTCAGAAAGAGGTGTCGAAAGGAAAATGAAAGATAGTATGAAGAATAGAAAAACCAGTCATAAGAGAAGAGTTACGGGAATGCGCAATTCTACTGATAAAATGGTGTTTAAAAAAAACTGGATCGCATGCTAATCAGAACCGCGTTAACCTCTATTACGTTTAATCGAATGTAATTTACTAAAGCCTATATATAGAGAGAGCAAGAGATACGCAAATATACGTAACTTAATGTGAGAGTTGTGATGAATGAGTGGGAGAGCTTCCTGTGTAAAAGATGGATGGGTGTCGCGCGAATGTCCCGAACGAAAGATTATGTGTATGAGACCTGATAGGAAACTTTTATTATTTATTCTCTTATGTCGTACATACGTAGAGCGTATTTAGCGTTTGTTAGTGTAGATACTGATTATCTATTATGTCTCTAGTAGCGGTAGGTAGATGGTTTAGTATCTTAGAGATCGTTTAGATAGTCCTCTACCACCGCGGTGGCTCGGCAAGGGTGTAAGATTCCCAACGTGCCAAGTATGATCCGATAATGTTTCTCACGGGCAGGGAAGTGGGTCGCCTTCAAATTCGGTCGCAAAATTAATGAAAAACCGAAACTCAAATTCGAAGGATAAAACACCTGCTTTATGTCTTCGCGAAAAATGAGATCTGCTCGTTGATGCTTATACCCAGTGATACGGTGATACGTGTAATCCATAGTAGAGTCTTTAATCGGTCGCGAACGAAGGGTGAATGCTTGAGTGAAAGGACGAATGCTTTGGAAGGCAGGATGTCAAAGATAGGAAAGGAAGAAGATTTGCATTTCAAAAATGATAAATAGTGCGCGACTTCGGTGCCCTCCGGCGGAGCAGAGAGGAACATCGACTTGGCATTTCTTCCTCAGTGTCATCTCAAGGTCAGTCCTATAAGAATTACGGGTATTTAGTGTGTAGATGTACGCTTGCACGTCAATACCTTTATCTTCTTATGCGAGTTTGGACCGACGCCAGCAGGTGGCCTGAGTCGCGTGTCAGAGAGGGGGAACGTAGTAGGAGCGAGAGAGATGGCCACGTAGTCTTCTCTCTCACTCCTAAAGCGTTTTCACTCTCCGAGGCGGAACTCACGCGTCGGTGTAAACACGCTCATGGAAACTTTCATTTTTTATTTACGTATTTTTTCCTGAAGAGATTTATTTACGCAGTGGAACTATTTTAATAGTCTTTGTTTTCTCGACTTACTGTAAATACTTAAATCTTTTTATTTATTAAAAAAAATGCGTAAATAAAATGGCACGGTGAAAATGGTTATAAAAAATACTGTCAACACTGAATCTGTTGAATTATTATTCAAGTTTTGAGCTTTACGATTGTTAATGGTATTTTTTAGATTGTTTTAAGGGAGGATGTCAAAATTTGATCGGGGTATGTGAACCGCGCGTTAATATATCGAACCAATGAAAGTTTCTCTTGAAGGGCGGTCTAATCTAGCTAATCTTTAGTGAAGCGAATTCTGCTCTCAGGTGAATTCGTAACAATGATCTCTGATCAGTGAGTCTGTTGTGATTATTTTCGAGGAAAATATGTCCGCCGCGATTCTCCATTTGTAAATATATATACAGAATACTATATACGTAAAAGGAAAACTATCGAGATCGAGATGGGGCGCGATCGATTATTTATCGAAAATTCACCCCTGCTCCGCAAACGCGAGGCCAAGTTACCAGTCACGGTGTGGATTTAGAAGCACTTGGCATCCAAGAGTTGTTTTCATTTATCTTAAATAAAGAGGATTTTTTTTTACTCTCCTAATGAAAAAAGTTTTGAGCGTGTAAATTTAACTTGATAATATTGCGCAGACTTTCGAATAATAGTCGAGAGGCAGATCAAAGCTGGTTCGTTAAAGCTCGTCGCCTGTAATTAGATTCTGTTCTGTGATGTCTTAAAAGCCTCTGCAGTGAAAGCCAGCAGACTAGACGTGAATAACAGAACAAATTGAACACACTATTTCGAGAATTTAATTTTTAGACTGAAATATTTCACATCACAGTCCACACAGTGAATTCGATTGAAGAACTTTATTTGAAAATAATTACAATCTGCCTCTCTGAGTGAATTCAAATTATCCAGTAACAATTAAAGGGCCGAGTGTTTCTGGAGTGAGTGCAAAATGAATAATTGTCGGCCCTGAGAACGATCGATCAATCGATCGCCCAAAGGGTAATCGAATCTCGGTGACCGAGACCGCGCCGCGGCGAATTCTGTGCTGTGTTGTAAAATTAGTTATCGACACTTAGTTTTTATGATACACACGACAACAATATATACGTAATTGAGATATTATATTATTACAAATATAGACAAGGATATTATATTTAATGAGGATTTTTCCACGCGTCGCATAGAGTCGAAAATCGGGGACCCCGGTTTTTCAAATTATGTAATATTTAATATACAAGAGGGCACGGATCTGGTAAAACTCAATTTTTTAAATAATATTAATTCAACTTTATCTTTTTTAAGAGATTTTATTGTTTTCTTCAGTGACGCCGATCTTTTTTTTCTTAGTATTTAATTTATAATTAATTATTCCGCGACGTGACACCTCCCGCGATTTCTGACAGATCGAACTATTGGGGGAGGTTTCACGTTCGGTGTTTTTTTTTAATATTCTGTTTGCAGCATATCGGCGCCACTAAATTTGTTTTAGTAAAAGATTTTTAAGGAGTTGAAGCCTAATAAGATATAATCTTGAATCGGGTCCACTCCAATCCGCTGCCCTTGAAATCGATGTACGTAATGAGTGGTCCAGCTCGCGTGTCGATTGAGCACGACCGGCCTTTCTTTCCCGAGAGATTTATTTATGTAATTTTCACCTTTGAAGCGCAACGAACTGTAAAACCCCCGGCCATCGCTCGTTGCAACGCCGCACGTCGATTGCAATTCGAAAAGCCCGCCGCCGGTTTCTGATCGACCAATGGCGACCGCGCTACCTATAAATCACCCGTAACGTTATCGCGCCTCGATGAAAGTCGATAGCGCATTTCGTTGAGTGAGAGAACATTTTTTTGCATCCTGCCACTTAAATTTGCATCGGCGCCCATCCGAACGAGTCCTTTTATTTTCTGAAAGCTTTTCATCGATGTTTGTTCGTCTCGACTGCTTCACGTTTTTTAATTACTTAGGGAATTGTGATTAGATTTGTAATCCACAAGCAGAATAAAGTTTACATTGAATTAAAGAAAACGTTCATTAAATTTAATTAATTAAAAATCTATAATTCAAGTGGGAACAGGGCTGTAGTATCCTCGTTTCGTTATCGGTCCAGGCACCAAAACCTTGTTCTCACTTACATTATAAATTTGAAATTTATATTACGAATTCAAAATACAAATTACTTGAATAAAAGATTTTCAACGCCTTTAATCTTATCCCAATTGTCAATGAATGGCTTATTACTGGACCAAGTGTCAGTGCCGGAAAGTGATTTTTGATTCAAAGACTTTTTTCTGAGTGACAAGAAACTTGAGACAAATAAGTATATTTCTTAGAAAATGATTTTCGAACTGGAATCTCGAGTTAATTATGCATTAATCAGTGATCTGATCTATATGGGTCGCTTAATAACGGTATATTGAAGTGCAGGGTGCGGCTCGTGAGACAAAGAATAGATTTATCGCCTTTCGAGTAATTGTTGCGCCACCTTGTACATTTTACGATCTCTCAAAGTGACACTCTAGAAGACACTAATCGATAAAAGGACTTCTCTTTTTATACATATATAAATTCTTACCAGGATTCAAATCCAGATTGTTTATTTTCGACTCATTAAAAACTGTAATTCAATTTTTAGCGTAACCAATTTTTGGCATAATCACTTTTTAGTGTAATCACTTTTTGGCGTAATCACTTTTTGGCGTAATCAACTTTTCGATCGTAGAATGTAATCTTTGTACAAATGGGAAAAACGTGCTAGTGCAATCTTTTCAATTTGCAATGTTGTTTGCAAAAAGTAGTTTATAAAAAGTATTTATAATCGTTGTATCGATTCGCGTGAAAATTGAGGTGGGCTTCGCGAATCGTTACAAAGAGCGATCGCCGCGACAACCGATGTACGTAAAAATTTTGTATCCACTTGATCTTAAATTAAAATATACTTACCTAGGTATTTATAATGCGGGAAGATGTGTGTAGGTTTAACTATAGAGGTATACATGAAAATTATATATTTTATCTCTATTTGTATGCACCCGCGCATAAAAATGCGTTGCAAAATGGGAAAAAAACTATTAGGAAGTGGATGTATGTAGGATTTTAAAAGAAAAAGAGAAAATTGCGTACGAGGTGTGTCATTAAGGTAGCCCTATTTATAAGCTTAACGTCTAAAGTCTAAATCTTAAAGAAGTGTAAGGATTTTAGGATTTAAGGAAAGTGGCGTGCAGTCGGTTGCAGCGGGCGGGGGCGATGGTCTCTAAATTTTTGACTTTTACAAATCTGTACAGTTACGAATAGTCGCGCTTAAAGAAAGGTGAAAAATAATTTCGCGTGAGTCGAAAAAGGTTCTTCTCGGTTCACTCGCTTTGGTACTTTCGCAAAATTCAATTTACACGAAAACCAAAGATTTCAAATATTTAGGGAACTCTTTTGAAACTCGGTGAAATTATTTTTGAATTTGCGGAGATGTACATAATTTACTTCTAAAGGCCCGCAAATGTCAAACCTAGTGAAACAGAAGCTTGTAAGTTTTATCGGTCCGTAATATTATTTAGTTATGTAGTATTTATTATTATGTTATGCGTCAGAAAAGGGATTTTTTGTTTTGACTGAATGTCTAATAAATATTTTTCACAACGCAAAACTTCCAGGCATTTTTCGAGACTTTGATTCTTCTATTTCCTTCCTTATTGTTTTCGAGGAGATTGAGTGGCAATTTTTTAATTTAAGTTACAAATTTCAAGTCAATGGCAGTCATCTCGATTAAATTCAATTAATTAAACATGGAGAGTGCTCGATTAAAGCCACGTCCTCGCTCGCGCAGACGCCGAAAAGTTCCTGGCCCTCCTGTTTCGACAGGTTTCGCCATTAGTCGTGTATATCTACATAGGTCCGATATCTATCTAATTATCTAATTATGCGTAATGGGATTATCTCCCGTCTTCACTTCGATCTAAATTATTACCTTTATTTTTTACCACTCTTTCTTTAGGCACACTTATAAATATACACCCACACTCTAATCTTCTTTTCGCAATGTAAAAAGGTAGCAACCACCAATCCTTCCAACGATCATATCACATCTTTCTGAAAACCTAACACCATATTCTTTTTATTTTTTTATTTTTTGTTTTTAAGTTTTTAAACATTTTTTTCTTATTTTGATGTGGTATAATTGCCGGAGTTTTAAACCGTGAAGACTGATGAACGAAATTCGTAGCAGTGAGCAGAACGACAGGGCCATAGAAGGTGGAAAGGTAAAGGTACTGAGCCTCTTGGAGAAAATAAATGTAAATTCATTTTCTGCAGAAGGTGCGTAGCTATTTTGTATATTGGAATTTCCTCGTTTCTAGATTTTGTCTTTAAATTTCCACCCTTCTTTGTGTCGGCTGTATGCTGTACAGGACTCGCAATTTGTAATTCGAAAGTTAGGCGCCGGTTGTTTTTATCGGCAGGGCATCGCGAATGGCGACGTCTGATGTCGCGGCATCGAATCGCGAACCGCGAATTCTGTATACGATACCGCGTAGGTAAAGTAGGTACCTGTTTACTAGGCTAAAACTTTACAAAGAAACGCTAGCAGAGGTCTAGAACTTATACTATTTATTACCGATGTACTGTAAACGATATTCTGTAAAGACAAAGCTGATTCGTGTTTAAATTAGTCAAACCTAACTGTTAAAAACCGATTTAGCATAAGAGATGACAATATTGCGAGAGCCGCGATGTCACGTTGCCAAACTCCGTTCATTCTTCAAAAAAGAAAAAAAAAAAACAGATAAACAAAATTTGTTAATATTAATGAGGATTAAAATGGGAGGGGAAGGGGCGGTCAGATGAGAGCATTGCCCTGCCGCAGCCGCAAACACAAATATACGAAACCGAACACACCGATCGAGGAACAGAGAAAAAGATTATGTAGTTCGAATAAAAAAGAAAAAAGTCGAAGTGAGGCAAAACCGAAGGAACTAAATAAATTAAGTTACGCCGAGAACGTGAATTGCACTACTTACCGAAGGTTTATTAAGAAATGAAAAAAGAGGTATAAATAAATGAAGCTATATATATAAATAAACAAAAAAGTATATATATATAAATATATAAATACGAATATTATTACACTAAACGTACATAATTATTTTGTAGTGTACCGCAGTATGTAAACTAAGTGTACACATAAAATTAAAGCATGATGATTAAAATGGTCACGACGCTAAACAAACGATTATTATTGTATTATGAGTGCGACGACGATGAAATATTACGATAATAGTATTACCTGCTATTACGTCGACGAGTCTAAACCATATTGTATTATATATAAGAGTCTGTCCATATTAATAATAATGATTATTAATTATAATAACTGTGTTTGAAAACGAGAAATAAAATGTGGTTGAATATGAAGTTTGGTCTTGTAAAAATCAATTTTTTTTATATCGTTATTAGTAATATTTTTTGGTAATTAATTGAAAGCAAGTACATTTTTTACGTAAAATTCAGTATCAGATCATTTCAACGGATTTTCAGAGAATTTATGGGAATTCAACAAGTAAATTAAAGAATTATATTACGGAGAATATATAGGACAATTTAAGTGAATATTGAAAGGAAATGTAGGTCAATTCGAGTTAATTCATTAAAATTCAAAGAAATTCAAATGAATTCAGAGGAATTGAATTGATGTCAATTCAAATGAGGGTTATAATAAATTCAGAAGAATAAAGTGCATTCACAAGAGTTAAATTAAATTACCTTGAATTTAGATTGTAGCAGGAGAATTTAAGTCAATTCAGGTAAATTCAAGAGATTTGAAATTAATTTGAATTAATTAAGTAAATTTATCTGGATTTCACTGAACTTTAAAAAATACCCGAGCAGAAATTTCAATCTGGCACCGGCCGGTGCCCGACCGGGCCAGATCGGTCACCGGTCGGGAATCCCGATCGGTGAC
>JAUESI010000003.1:5656259-5668349 GCA_032275145.1 Synergus laeviventris | reverse complement strand
AGTGTTAATCGACACTATTGTCTTCACTCAATATATGATTAAGTACCCGCTTTTAGCGAATAAGAATATCCCATGATTTCCCCATAAATAGATGAAACATTAGTATAATGTCTCAGTAGTGTCTCAAAGGGTTAAAAGATGCAATTATATTTTGCCTGTACCATTTTATTGTTCAGACGAATTAATTTTTTCAACTTACTAAATTGTAAACGAGACCCAAGTACAGATGATTTGTGGCTTGATTCTTTTATATCGAATCTTTGTTTTCAAGGTTTATTTCCGCTCGCTTATCTAACACCAACATTCAGGTAAATAATTTCGTAACAAAAGGCGATGTCATATACGCAAAGATTTATACATTTATACGCCACATATACGTGATTGATTTATACGAGTAAAACCAGGTCAACTCTACCACCAAATTTGCCATGAAAATTTAAATTATGAAATGAATGATATATTCGTAAAGTATTCGACCATATACGCAGAAACACAATTCAAGGGATTTTTTAATATTCCTTTTTTTTTGTTTTTTATTTTGTTAAATAAACATTTAGATACTATTTTCTTGCAAAAATCATCATTCAAATTCTGTTGATGATAATCCAGTGAAATTTTTATAGATTGTATAAGATAAATATCCTCTTTTTCAAATGAAGCAGACAAAAAAGCGATATTTGTAAAAAAAAGGCATTTTCAATAACAATTTTATAAGCAGTTGGAAATTATTATGTGTTTTTGGTACGCGACTGAGATAAAATTTTACACACATGTTCTTAATGTAACTTTCAACGAGAAATTTAATGGTCTCCTTTATTTTGATCTTGACGTTGACCTCCTAGGTTTTTTCATGGTCAACTTTTTTAAAAATGGAAACCCCCTTTTTTATATCGGCAATTTATAGAGTGGGAAATTTTACGTTCAAATATCTACCCACGTCATAAGTATATTGTAACCTTGAAGGTCACAGGTCTCAGTTCATTTAAACTTAAACAAGGTGTCCACTTTGCATTCAAAAATGTACAACTATAATTTTTCTACACTATTGTAGGATAAAAACAAGTTAAACCTAAAACTAGAAATAATTTTTCTTCCCTCATATATAATTTCTTGAAATTTCTGCAAGAATTACCCAAAATCGCATAAAATATTGTTTAATCCTCTGCATAATGTCTTCAAATATTTTTAAATTCTATAACTATTTATTATTATCTATACTATTATTTTTAAATTCTATAAGCAAACATAATTTATATAGAAAAAAATTAATTTGTAAAAATCATAACTTTCTTATTTTCCAATTAACTGTTTTAAATCTTGTAGGTCAATCAATTCGTCTCAACACATAAGCTTTGAATTTATAAAATTATAAAAGTACATAAAATTTGTATAATTAAATATCTTGTTAAATTGATGTAAAAACTTCAACTTGCTATATATGTAGTAGTATAAATATATGTGCCAAATTTCATAAATTTTTTATGTACGTGTGCTCCAGATATTGCAGAATGGGTAAAAGCGTCACATGCACACACGCGAATTTTATCATTTTTAAATAGATGCAGCACGGAAATAATTAATGATTTGTCAGTCAGTTCTGTAAAATCCCTTATTGAAATACATTACCTTATGATACTTTAAAACACCATTAAATTTTCTTTGAATACTTAAAATTCCATCAAATTCTTTGAAATACCAAAAAATATTTCTAAAATTTTAGCAAATTTCGTATAGTTCCTTTTAATTCATTAACATTAGTTAAAATCCCACCAATTATCTTTAAAACCCTTAAAATGTATAAAGAATAAGCTTTAAACATAGTTCCATCGGACGTAATATTCGAAATTATATACAATGAATATAAGAACTACAGAAAATTTCCTGAAGTTTTTCTACTCCTCCTAATTTTTCTTTTCCTTTTTGAAGACTTTCAATAAATTTCTAGATCTCGATGTTCTTTAAACGAAGAATGAATAAAAGAAAGCAATAGTAATTATATATCTTTAATAAACGATTCCATAAAACTCCTTAAAATGGCGTCAAAATTTTGTAAAATTCGATATAATAAAAAATGAACTTACCTAAATATTGCAGTAACGTATAGGTCAATCAAAACAACAAAGTAACATCAAATGGTAGTTTTAATTCTGGAAAATTCGAAAATTTGACAACGGCCCCATCCGAGTATAACGAAGTCAAGTGCTGCTTAACTTAGTTGATCGAACAGAAGCCTTAAACAATTCCATATGCGCCCACCGGACGTAATATTCAGAATTCTGACAAATGAATATATGTAAGAACTATAGAAAGTTTCTTGAAGTTTTTCAGCTCTTCTCAACTTTTCTCTTCCTTTGCGAACACTTCGAACGAATTGTTGGATCTTGATGCCCTGCCAAAGAAAAAAGATCAAATGATTGCATATAAATATTTTTATTTTTCGAGGTTGAATCCTGGAATATTCAATTCGAAAAGCAATAAGAACATAGATTTGTTTAATAAAATTAATAAAAAATATTTAAGTGAAAAAAAGAAATGTTAATCCATTAATGCTACCTGTGTAAGAATTAAAGTAAATGGGGGGGGGAACTTATATAGTAAATGGAAATAATGGCAAAGGAAAATAGTAAAGGGATATGGTAAAGGGAAATCATGGTAAAAGAACGTGAAAAAAATGCTTGGAATAAAAAATAGGTATTTCGAAGCGATCTATAACTTTTGTTATAGAAATATTTTTTAAAAATTTTGCATATTAGCTATGACATAAAAGTAAAAAACCATGCTGTTTTATGATATTTTCATGATTTCACCATGAAAATCGGCTGGTGGTTATAGTTTAATTCACTGTCATATTTGTAATAACATATACGCAGTTTCAAGAAATTCAAAAGTGGAGCCGTTTTGGAAGTACATCCGGGGGTAAAGCAATTCATTTATAGATGCTTACGCATGGAATCATGGAGAAAAATGCATAAATAAAAACAAGTTAACCCTGAAACCGAAAATAATTTATCTTCCCTCGTAAACAACTTTGTCGTGCGAAACGAAGCCTTGAGGGTTTGGTAATTGGTTTTTGAAAGACGTTTGGCCTTTTTGTGCAAACTTGTACTTTCTTGGTCGATCCTCCTTAGCCGAATCACGTACTCGGGTGGAAATGAGTTGAAAGCGGCATCAGCAGGGCTCGCCCTGCAAAAATAAGACTCTTGATATCTCAATCGCCGATGAAAACGGCAATAATTTGCAACGCCACCCAGAACGATGATTGCACCATACGCACCATGAAACGAGAACCTCGAGAAGTACCAAAATTATGATAATGATTCCGAACGGTTTTCAGTTAAGACATTAGGCGACGTATAATTTCACCGAAAACCAGGCGCGTAAGTAAAGAGCGCGCGATTTGGGCCCCTTTCATGATAATAAACTTTAGCACATATTATGTAGATCCAGAAGAAGAGGCTCGAGTCTATTCGAGCGTGCATAATTTCATTATTAATGTCCGGGTGTGAAGAAGGCATTTTTGGCAAAGCGACCCTTACTAATAATTTGGTACCGTTTCACAGGCACTTTTGCAATTTGTTAATTCCTCACAGTTTTGCGGATAAATTCAAGATCGCGTGCCTCACTTCGTTTCGAGCATCATTTTGAACAGACCAAAGAAACTCTTTATAGATGAAGAACTCTGTCTCTCTATATATATATTATATATTATATATATATATATACTTCGCAAACCTTCCTTCAAACTGTATCAGGTGATGAAAAGTTATTGAAAGATATTCTTTTCTTATGGACTGTTTTCAAGCTTGTCGTTCACCTTTGCGGTGAACTGAACTAAGGAGAGAAAAAGAGGAAGAAATATAAGGAAGAGGGACGAGAAATGATGGTGGGGAGTTAATAATCCTGCGTTTTGATGAAAATTATAGGATCGGATAAATGAATAGTTTACGAGCAGCGAAAATGGGCTGGGTAAAATATTAACCTTCCCAAAGATCGTGCACCTTCCATGCTCATCTTTCTCGATATAAAGTTTTATGCGGACTACAATTATATATCCTTCAAGTATAGCATCGACAAGTGCTTCTGCTCGAAATATTTTTCAGTGAGAATTCAATCAGTAAATTCATTATCAGTAGCCAGAGGACTCATTGTTTTTCTTTTAAAAAATTTTACTTAATGATACCGTAATTTTATTTTAAACAATTGGAGTTTAAGAAATAAGCAATGCTCTAATATCCCAAAAGATTTCGATAAATTACTTAGAATTACTTAAAATTCCATGAAATCAATTAAAATGTCATAAAATGCTTTTATTTATATACAAAAACTCGTGAAATTCTTTCGAATTTTGTAAAATGACTCCATATTCGATATTATGAAACTCCAGTGAAAATGTAAAATTTCGCCAAATTTGTTAAAAAATTGCATAATAAAAATTATAAAAATTATATCATGCTCTGCTGTACAAAAAAAAAATTGATTAATTTATTTTAAGTTCTCAAATATATGTCAATATTTCAGAGTTGATACTAAAAATCTTTAAAAATTCTTAAACATCCCATGAAATCTTGTCAGTTCGCTTAAAAGTTAATTACTCTTGAAATCCATTAAAAGTCCTTCATATTACTTAACAACCTATAAAATAATGTTAAAAACATATTTCTTAAATTAAAATTACTGAAAATCAAACGAAATATTAAAAAAAATTATATATCGTTTTCGTAGAATCCAAAAAAATATTCATAAAATAATTAAATTTCTTTAAAGGAATAAATTCCTTGATATTTCTCAAAATTACTTAAAATTCCACAAAATATCGTTAAATCCCTCGAAATACATTACCTTAAATATTTTAAAACACTTTTAAAACATTTTTTCGAATGGTTAAAATTCAATAAAATTCTTTGGAAAGCTTGAATTCGCCTTCGATATATATATAAAATTTCAGTAAATTCCGTAAAATCCCTTTTAATTCCTTAACATTACTTCAAATCCCATCGATTATCCTTAAAACTCTTAAAATTCATAATATATTTTTTAAACTTGATGTAATGCTAAACATATTCTTTGAGGAGCCTAAAATTGAATTTGAAATTGATGTTATGTAATTTTGCACATTTTTTTATTTAAGTATATTATTAATTATACCTATTCAATAATTCCAGTGCGCTTCAGGCGCGTATAATATTAATGCTACTTATTAAATAACTCTTAGAAGCTTGATAACATTATTAAAAATTTTATAATAAAATATAAAAATGATAAAATAAATATATCTGCAAACCAATAAGAAAAAATCTATAAAAAAATTGTACATTGCATTAACATAATTTTAATATATATAATTGTATAATGTATATATACTGCAAATAAATAAGTATATTTTATAAAGATTTTTCGCAAATGGGACGATGCCCCCACCCTCCATCAGATTATAACCGAGTCAAGCACTGCTTAAATTTTTTGATCGAACAGAAGCCTTAAACAATTCGATGCGCCCATCACATTTAATACTCAGAATTATGGCAGACAAAGTTTTTTGAATTTTCTCAACTCTTCACAGTTTTTCTCTTTCTTCCTGATAAAAAGTTTTTTATAATTTTTTAAATCCTGATGACCTGTGATAGGAAAATGATGGGGCCCTGGCCAGTTTGCCGTAGTTCTAGCGTGGCCCTAACCTCAAAACTGGCAAGGATCTCACAATGTGCATTACACTTTCAGTAGTAAATACACCAAGTAAGAAAAAATGGTCATTACCCCATCAAATTTATAAAACTATTCTTGGATTAATTATTTATAATATTTGATTAATTAACTAGTTAATTTTAAAAAAATAAGAATTTTAAAAAGAGGTAATATTCGAAAATAGATTCTCGCAATCCTGAAATCTGAAGCCGCAATCTCTTTTAACCCATTGGTTGGATTTCTATTCGCTGCCTGAAATTGAAAATCGAGATCAGAGCTGCTAATTGATTTTAAGGAGATTAAAGCGATTTCAACAAATTTCAAGTGGGTTTAAGGAGTTTTTAAAGATTTTCAAAATATATTAGGGGAATTTTAAGATTTTAAAGTAATATTACATTATTCTTAAATATTTCAAGGGATATTTCAATGGTATTAATGAATTTTAAAGGATTTTCAAAAGATTTACAGCGATTTTATATAATTTGAGGAGGAGTTCAGGAGATTTCAAGTGATTTTAATGAAATTCAGAAGAATTCAGATGAGTTTCAAGTAATTGAAAATTTTTTTTAAGTATTTTAAAGGATCTTAACCAATATTGAAGAATTCTAATGGATTTTAAAAGAACTCTAGAGAATTTTCAAGAGTTTTCACAAGATTTAAAAAATGTCAAGGCATTTTAAAGGATTTCAAGAGATTTTTGGGATTTTTAAGAGATTTCAAGATATTTCAGGAAATTTCAAGTGATTTTGAAATATTATTAAAAAATTTGAAAGGCTTTCAAGATTCTCAAGTAATTTCAAAACACATTCAAAAAAGCCTCTAGTTAAATTAATTAACCAGAATCATGGTTAAATATGCCCTTATACTATTTTTTCTGGTTAAAGTAACTAGAATTTTACTTGACTTAACCAGCATTCTAGTTGGTTCAACTACAAATTCTGATTAAAATAACCAGAATTCTGGTTACTTTAATCAGAAAAAATTGTAAGGGCATATTTAACCATAATTCTAGTTAATTTTACTAGACGTTTTTTGAGTGCATAAAAAATATTTGTAGATTCTTTAAAATCTATTAAATCTCTCGAAAGTTTTTGAAATTTATTGAAATCCATAGAAATAATTTTAAATGTTTTTAATTTCTATTCTATTTTTTTTTAAATTTATTGAAATCTTTAGAAATAATTTTAAATGTTTTTAATTTATTTTTAATCTGCTGTCAAGAGATTTTACATGATTGGTATTAATGAGATATTACTACTATATCTTTGCCTGCTAAATGCCTAATTATATTAAAATATTTTTATTAAAAATATAGAAACCCCGACCAGGGCCTCGTCAGGGTCAATCGAAATCACAGAACAAAAAGCTATAAACTTAAATGAAGTCTATAAATATTAATATTGTAACTAAGAAGTTTCGGGAATTTCTGTAAATCTCAATAAATTTCATGAAATCACTTGAAATCGTGTGAAAGTTCTTAAAATCCTATGAAATTCTTTAAAAGTCCTTAAGATTACATACATTTAGAAAAACGTTTCTTATTTGAATGAAACAAATGTTGTTCAATTGAAAGAAATTTTTTCGTTAATTATATCAAAGAAGTGTTTATTATTTGATTCAAAAAAACTTTTTTCTTATAGTTTAAGATATATTAATGATTCCAATTTTCAGCGATATATGCATAACTTCGAACAGAAGACACATTTTTCTCTTATATAATATAGACAATTTTTGATACCTAAAAAGAATGAGAAGAAAAACATGCAATTAGAGTAATTTCCATGTTTTACTAGCATAAGATAAATTATACACTTCTAATCATCAGAACTGAAGTACTATAACGGTGAATATTGTGTCTTAAAGTGCAAAAACAGAAGGATAAGATTGTGTAATAAGCTGCGAGCAGCAGCACGTGAGACCAGGATGCATTTGAGCTTAGAGCCTACACGTGTAACTATTATATATAATGCAGGCATCTCGAAGATGAAGTGTGAGAGAACGATGGCTGTTAGTGAGAGTGTGTGTAGATTCGAAATGAATTGAACACTAGATAGTTGATGGACGTAGCGGGTGGCTCGTTATGGGCCAGTCGGTCCTGCAATCAAGTATAAGATTCTTATGTATACCGCCTGACGTGTCGCTCATGATGGAGCTTCGTGTTGGACAGCCATCGATCTTTCGAACCTTCGGGATGTTTGCCTTGCACGAGTCTCACGTAATGGGAAACATCATGTTTCTCCGCATAAGAAATTATATACAGCATGAGCCTTCAGCCATTGCAAATACCAACTTTGGCTTCTTTCCAACATCTCCGCGAAATTTGACGCACAGAAGTTCTTATATAATCTTTTATAATCTTATAAATCTTATATATAATCTCCTAATCATTTCTCCATAACAGCAGAGCAAATAAGGTGCTGCATACTTTATTTCAATTAAAATCGACTGGAATCGGATGAGAAAAATGAAAGCGTTTTAGGCCGTAAATCAAATGCGCATCAATAATAAATTTAGCCCCTGGCGAAACTTTTTTTCCGGGATTGACCCGACTCATCAGCGTTGCTCTTTGAAGAGGAAGAAGACGAACGTTGGGAAGATTCCATCCCTCAGAAGTTTCTTTCTTCTCTCCAAGGGGGTGGCTTTTCCGTGGAAGAGGTGGATGAGACTGTGGGCCGGGGGAGATCGGGCTTGGGGGAGTTTTTCTCGTTCCAGCTTCCGTCTCCCGGGACGCGAAGCGCGAGAGGATCTTTTTGCTCGCTCGACGGAGGATCAGACGTCCCACTTTATCTCCGCCGACCCGCTAGCCCCCTTCCCCAACCCATCGCCCAAACTCTCCCGCCCTATTTTGCCCAGGTTGCCCTTCACCTCCCGCATCCGTGAAGCTATGGTTGATCACGTATAGGAGGAGCCCCTAGAAGCGACTAGAGTGACGCGTCGTGGAGGAGCCATTTGTCATCCATCAGCTCTGCTGCTATCCTGAAGATACTTCTGCCACAGTATCCCTTGTACCCTTATCTCTCTCTTTTTCTGTACATTCCTCTCTCTCTCTTTTCCAGCTGATACTTTGTGTCTACATCGATATTCAAAAAAGATCCCCATCAATCGCTCATTATTCAAGGTCCATCACACACTCCTGATGATGTGGTTTATGAGAGTGGTTCATGAGAATTGATTTGAAATTAACTATATGATAAGAATGTGTACCTAATTTCTTCAGTGAGAATTCAATCAGTACATTTATTATCAGTAGCCAGAGGACTTTTTTTTTCTTTTCAAAAATCTTATACTTAATATCCCAATATCCCAAAAGATTTCGATAAATTGCTTAGAATTACTTAAAATTTCACGAAATCACTTAAAATTGCATAAAATGCTAATGCTGTAAAATGACATGAAGCTTCTTCAATGGATATTTATTTATATACAAAATTCTTGAAATTCTTTTGAATTTCGTAAAATCACTTGCTATTTGTTAGCATATATATATGCCATGAAATCTCCTTAATTACTTTAAAATTTATGAAACTTCAGTGAAAATATGAAATCACGAAATATTAAGATAGCATCAGTTAATAAATAAATCTACTTATCAATATAGATATTTTAAATTTGTTAAAAAATTGTATAATAAAAATTATACTATACTGCTGCTGTACTTAAAAAATTTTATTCATTTTAAGTTCTAAAATATGTCAATATTTCAGAATGTATACTAAAAATATCAAATATAATAAAAAAAAATGTTTAAGACAAAAATAAGATTCCTTAAAACAATAATAAATCACAAGAAAGTCCTTTGAATTTCATGAAGTACCTAAAAATCTTGAAAAATATATTCTTTAACATCCCATGAAATCTCTTCAGAGTTCCCTTAAGAAAAGTTCTTCAAATTACTTAAAATCCTATAAATTTATGTTAAAAACATATTTCTTAAATTAAAATTACTGAAAATCACACGAAATATGGCGAAATTATATAATGTTTTCGTGTAGAACCCAAAAAAAACTTCATAGAATAACTTAAAATTTTATAAAATCTCATTAAGTTTTATAAACTATCATTAAATTTCTTTGAAGTCATAAAGAGTTTTACAAAATTTTATGAATTTCTTCAAATTTCCTAAAATCCCTTGTTATTTCTAAAAATTACTTAAAATCACACAAAATATCGTTAAATTCCTTAAAATTCATGAACATTTTTCATAATTTGCTGCAATAAAATGTATTTTTGCTAAAATAGAAAAAAAAATGTTGACATATTTCCAAATCAATCAACCGATTGTTAATTAATTAATAAATAATATTACAGAAAACCTGAAATTTAAGATCTTTATTTGATACAGATTCGAGTACAGTTTTATTGTGTAAAGGAATAATTAAACTCTTGTTGGAAAAGAATAATTATAATCACACTGCTATAGTAAAATATTAAGTATATGATCATTATTTATAGGTTTCACAGTCCCTATATATGAGAAAAAAGTAGAGTATATATGGATACTTTTTTGTCGACCATAGGGTTCTTTTTTTAAACTCAGATAGTACCTTTTTTTTTATAAAAATAAGATAGTTTTTTTAATATGGAGCAAAAAGAAAAAATACCTGCTAACGTTGTGGTTTTTATGTAAATTAATTTTACAAATACACAGAATAATCCCAAAATATCCCAAAAGCTGGGATTCTTTTCAATAAAAAAAAATGGATTTTGAAACTAAATATTCCAATTTTGGCAATAATATTCAAAGGAAATGAATAGAATTTAAAGGAATTCTAAGAAATCAAATAATTTTTTGAAGACGGATTTAATCAAATTCAAGGTGACTTCAGTAAAACTGTAGGTAAATTCATCAAAATTTAGGAAAAATTTTGGTCAATTCGGAAGACTTCATGAACCATTCAAGACAGTTTCAGACAACATGAATTTAAACAATTTCAAACGATATTTTAAAGATTTCTTTTTCAATGAAAAATATTTCAAGATATTGTGAATGATTTTAAAGATTTTCAAGGGGATTGCAAGGATTACAAACGATTTAACAGGTTTCTAAGAAATTTGAATTGATTTTTAAGCAATAAAAGGTAAAAATTTAGCTAAACGCAAAAAAAGTAATTTCAAGTTGAAAGTTGTTTTTTAAGGATTTCAAAATAATTCAAAAGATTTTTAAAAATTGCAAGTATAAAATAAACATATTTTCATCAGCTTTAAAAGATTATAAATTTCCTATTATTATAATGCTCCGAAAAAGTGTTGTCAAACCGGAAATGATCCGGAGTCATTCTACAATAATACTAATGTCAATAATTTTTCAGATGATTCAACATTACCAATTGACCAAAGGTGGAAAGGTAACAAATTCCTATAATAGGTGAATTTCGTACCAAATAAATGGAGAAAATGGGAAGTTTATTGAAAACAGGGGAAAAAAAGAGGAATCCTTGAAAAAGGGCATGGGGGAATGCATACTGGGGAGAATGCTGTGAAACATCGATTTTCTGTAAATTTAAAGAAAATTTTACTCTATAGACTGAAAATAGGGTACTTTAGAGACTAAATCTTAGAAATAGGGGACATTAGGGGCCTAAGCTGAAAATAGAGTTCAATAGAAGGAATAAAGAATATGAAAAGAAATGTATAAGCTGAATAAATTCTAAACAAATTATTAATCATTGCTGCGACGTAACAAGTATAGTTTAAACATATTTAAATTGAAAATCATACTTTAATAACCTTGGTATTCTATAATAATTATGGTGATTCTGAAACTGTACATCAATGTTTTACATATTCGCCTTTGTAATAGGAATATGAAGTTGATATATATTCACAAAATCCTGGTTGGGATTTTGATAGATCACATCAGTCAGTAGGAATAAATTTTTAACTTTCATAGTTCTTTGTAAACTTATTTTGAGATACACAGTTATAATGTGATTCATTATAAAATTCATCTAATATAAATAATTATTGAAACGTTAACATGATTACCACTGTCACTTATTGTGAGTTATAGGAGTCTTAAAACAATTAACGAAAACAGAACTAGAGCATCAGTGCCTTCGACATAGACAATACAATTTGGAAAATAAGAACAAAGAAGTAATTTCTTCAAATCGATGATCTTTATTTGATACAGAATGCTGTGTACTTCGTGTACACTTAAACAGATTTAAATTCACATTCGTACTTCTATATTATTAAATAGGTGACTGTGAATTGCCATGATTGTGAAACCGTTCTTCAATTTTTTTAATGTTTGACTGAATCCATTGATTGTATTTGATACTTTGCAAGTCTGCGAATACATCAGGATATTCAGGATTATTCGGAGCCATATTTGGTCCAGTCCAAAGATGAACCCCTACCAAGCTACCGTTAACAACCAAAGGTGCGCCTCCATCAGTATGACCG
>JAUESI010000003.1:5640765-5653218 GCA_032275145.1 Synergus laeviventris | reverse complement strand
CTTTCGAGTTTGCAGATTACGAGAATCTATTTTCGATATAATTAAAACCCCTTTTTTATAATAGAATTACTGTTTTCAAAAAATTAACTATATAGTTGACTAATCAATATCAGATCACAACCACATCAGAAGAACTAGGGAAAACTGGCCAGGACTCTGTCAGGACCAAATCAAAATTTCTACACGTATAATAGCTGTTTGGAATTTCCGGAATATAATGTTTTATATTTTCTTCGTAAAACGGTTCAAGCTATTTTCCTGAAAAGTTATTTGGTGTCTACCAAATTTTTCTCATATATCCTAAATGTCAGATCAAATTCGGTAATTCCTATGCTGGAACAATTTTTTTCCGTGTTATACCTACCAGATACCTATACGAGAAAAAATAAATAAAACATAATTAGAGAAACATAAGAGTGTGGAATTTGAGTTTTCCAGCGGCTCGCGGATGCAGCTTGATTCCGCGGCCTCGGTTTTGTTACTTAATTGATAAAGGAAAAACGCATTTAGCTATATTTTTTACCTCGTCGCTCGGCAGCGCGGCCTGTCAGACGCACAGAAGCCATTTGTCGTGGCGCATGTGAAAATACGACGGAAATATTTCACTTTTCGTAGCGTTCTGACGACAGCGACGCGGTGCCACGTCACGAAACATTCGTTTCAAAATACAGCCGAGCTCAGAGTAGCCTTAATAAATGTATGCGCATTTGTAAAAGAAAGGGGACGCAAATATTCACGCACCTACCGACGTTTTGGTCAATATGCTCCATGCGATCCATCAAAAGCAAAGTTTATTCACTTATTTGTTATTTCTTAAATGAGACCTGCAATTTTTAAAAACCCATGCAAATTGAATTTTACTTTAAAATTATTTACTCTTTCCAATATTTTTTTTTCTTTTTTTTTTGTAAATTTCACGAGTATATATAATGAATTGAATGATTGCAGGGATAATTAATCTTCAGTTGACAGTATTAAAATACTTATCGATCTTTCGAAAACGTTTGCTGTCACAATGAAATCATTAATATTTTTTTTATCGTATTAACAAATCATAGGCGATTTAAAATCTGATTAGGAGTAATGAATAATGCATATTAATAGAAGAGGAAATGATAAACGAGCTGAAGTCTTGAATAGAAAAATACAAGGCACTGGTATGCTAATGTCTATCCAATGAAAAATATTTAGTTTCGTCTCGTAGATTTAGTAGAGTGTGAACGCAACTCCATTTTTCATCCCCCGCGGGTACAAATATTGATGCTCGAGAAAACGAAGGCGAAATTAATCGTAGCTTTTCCGATTATCAACGCCCGACGGAAAATGACACATGCCGAGAATGTGATGAAAAATATAAAATAAAATATATAGTAAACTCAAAGATTCGATACTTTTTAAAAAATGCCATTCTTTCTATATTTGCAATTATTCAGAAATGAAGATAAAAATGTTAAAACCCGCGATAAAAACGACTCTTTCGTATCAAACGTCAGGTCTGGCCATTTTTCATCGACTTTTATACTTTTTCGCCTCTCTTTTATTCGACTTCGAAACGAATATTAAGCTCGCAGTGCTTATTTTGTGTCTCAAATATGTTGATAAATAGGTAAATTCTCGCGTTTTAATATGAGAATCAACGAGAGTCAGATTTTCGGAAACGATTGGTGACTTGAAGGCGAATAAATAGACGGGTAAAATTCGTCAGAGCGTGCAATGCGTAGCGCACAGTTTGTGTCAATTAATTTTCACGTAGTTATAGCGCAGGAGTCTAAAGTGCGTCAAAAATAGACAATTCTAACTTGTCTATTAATATAGAATCGTTACGCGGTCGCACTGGCAACGGCGAGCGTCGTTTTAACGAGCCTTGACTGATGAAATGTAACAATTTTTCATACGTATATTCGCCGAATGGAAGAGTTTTGTAACGAGCGTCGGGTCGCCATGTCCGACGGCCGACGCTCGCGAGTCGCTTCGCCATTGAGCCGCGCGCTCAACTTTCAAAGAACATTCTCTCTAAATTTTAGGAAAAGAAAAAGAAAAATAATGCAGTTTTTTATTTTGAGCATTATTTTAATCAATATCTCACTCAAAAGCGAGACAAAAATTATAAATCATAAATTTATGAACATTTTTATGAATTGGATTAGATGAAAGCAAGTGAATAAATATTATGACATATTTGAAAATTGGCTGATGGGAATTACTTTTCAATTAAAATTTTTTCCAAAAGTTAACAATATCGAATTCAGAATTTAAAAATGGCATGATCACGTTTTTGGATTTTTTTTCCTGCTGGTTAAAATAAGGTTCAGATTTTGATTAGAATTTTCAAAACTTAATATTTGATCAATTTTGAGATCATAAATATTAATAAGTGGAATTTGTACAGCTTATGAAAAAATATAATTAGGAAATAGGAAAATATTCCAATTTTCGATTGGAATACTTCATTACTTTAAGAAGTAATAAATTGCCGGATAAAAATGTTTATGATCATTAATCCACCAAATTGATCAATTTCATCTTCAATTAACAATCTGCTAGAGAACATACATCTGCATTTAAATTGTAGTATAAGAATAAATTAGAAGGAAACTTTTATAACTTTTATGTATTTTATATGTACAAAATTAAAGCAATTAAGGATCAACGTTCCTCTAAAAATGGAAGAAATAATAAAATTCTAGGAATTTATTATAATTTAGGAATAACAATTTCAATTTTGACTTTACATCAGCGGGTTATTTAAAATCTATTTCAAGTATTTTAGACTTGTAAAATTTAAAGTTTGCAATAAATACGAAATTTATAAACACTGTAAATATAGTAAATTAAATTGATTCAACCTTATAAATGCGAAAGATATACTTAAAAAAATGTTGTCCGTAAGATTATATTACACTGAATTATAGGGAATTATTTTCATTAACGAACCCTTACAATTTAGAGAATTCAGTTGCGCATGAGAATTTTTTATTCCCTTTTTATATCCTCTTAATTACAAGTTTTAAAATTTAATAACTGCACTAAAAAAAATCAAAATTCCTTTAGTAAAGTTAGACAAATTCAAATTTAAACTAAAATTAGTTAACTGCGGAAAGTATAAGTACGAAAAGGAATTAAAATTCTGATATTAAAAATTTGTGCATTTATACTTTCATATTTTATAGAGAGTAACTTTTCAAGTAGCGGCTTAGTTGCGACCACTCGAAATAAATAACAATTTGTAACAATTCGCGAAAGTTTGCAGAATTTACGAGACACCTCGAGAAATTAAACGCGGATTATTTCGGCGAAGCATATATGAGAACTTGAGAGAACTCTTCTTTAGAAAGGAGCGACCCAAGCTTAATACACAAAAAGAAGATCGTAGATGTCAAACGATTATTTGCGGCCCGCAAAACGAAAAAATGGCCAATCGACAATAATGTGTAGTGAATTCCGTATACCACGTGTGCGTTATAAATCATTTGCGTGGCTCCTCTAATTATAAGTATGACTATCGCCGCTATCGCAAAGACGCGTACATTGCCCGAAGCCTGTAACAGTGTTCCGCGATAATCGTTATTCCTTTTTATCCTTCAACTACAGAAAGAAAAAAATCATAATAAAACGCTACGAAATGCATTCATAATAAAGATGTCAGTTCAAAAATCCATACACGATCCGCGTTGTACAACAAAAGACTTCAATTCGTGTTATTTTACATAAAAAATAACAAATTTTTATGCGTGTAGAAATTTTGAGCTGGTCCTAATAGGGCCCTGGACAGTTGTCCCTGGTGAATACCCCATCAAGATTAAAAAGCTATTCTAGATTCATTATTTTCAATTTTAAGGAATCAACATTTCTTACTGAATTTTAAGAGTTTAAAGAGTTTTTCAGGATTTAAAATTATTTATAAATATATATGTAAATATTATAAGGGATTCTTACTGATATTAATAAATTTTGAGTCCTTATTTTAAATGAATATAAAAAAAATTTAAGAATTCTCAAGAAATTTCATATATATATCAAAAGATTTCATGATTTTTAAGTAATTTGAAAACAAAAAATCTATAATACTTTATCTGATGAGAATTTGAAAATGTTTTTGGACTATTTAAAATCTGTTATATCTCTTGAAATCTACTGAGATTAGTTGAGATGCCTAATTTAAATAGGGCTAAATGGAGAAATTTCTGCAAAATGCATAACTTTTCATCTGCATGAAATTCTTATGTTTTAAGAATGCATTCGTAAAAATGTCCTGCTGCTTTTTGTTCAGTGATAGATTTTGTCTTTATTATTATAATAAACTTTATATATCTGCATAAAAGGGAAGCTTACGAACTATCCGCTATTGCCGGATTCAGGATGCTGCATGATGATAAATAGCTCTCCTAAAATATATCGCTTTTCCCTCGCATTATCAGCGTGACGTAATTCATATCGGTTTATTATCGATTCTTCATCGCCAATAGTTTAATTAATAATTAACCGCACAATCACTAATCACTCTTTCACTTTCGCTGTGTTTTGTAACTCCTTTCGAAAAATCATTAAGACATTTCGGAGTTCATGTCTTATAGCTACACTTACGTAAATTATTACCACTGAGCAAAGCGTACGTTCAGCCTTCGGTAATTGCCTGATCGATCAGCAGCTCCAATCTCTCTTTACCTTCATACCGTTACCGACAATTATCTTCGCCCAACGTTCGCGAATTTTTGAAGTTCTGTGAGAAAACGGCAAAAAGTCCAATATTGTTTTAGAAAAGCATTATGCCTAGAAAAACATTATGCTAAGAAAAGTTATGTTACTTCTCATGGCGGCGACTTCGCTTAAACACTTTAAATGTGCAGAACAATCCCTGAAGTAATGAATACCAAAAACGTTAATGCATATCTTTGAATTTTGGGAGACGGAACGAAGTAAGAACTCGTGGATGATTGGCGTAGAAAAAAGGCATGAATATTAAATTTTCTAGTTAAGCACAACAATAGACCGTTGCGTAATTCGCTATTGAATTGAGAAGTTTCCGAATTAAAAGGAAGAGGACTTTCCGCCCACGCTCTGCACTTGCAACTGACTCAGGTATCTTCGTTTGATCCATTTGAAACCCTTGAGGATCTAAAGTGACCTTGAATCTCGCAATTTGCGTATTGGACGAACCTTGGTCAATGGAAAGCAAGCCTTTTGCCCTGGTAGTAAATCAAGGCAGAAATACCAATACTTTGATGGAGACGGGTATCAAGGGTTTTGCAAGAGGAAAAGATAGAGTTGAACCGACCGACGGATAGAAAACGGTTCTCGGCAGTTCGGCTCCATTACGAAGATCTCCTCAGGGAAGCCGCAGTGCGAATTTCGAGGTCGTGCAGGTACCTAGCTGCATTTGTTTTGCATAACATAACCCGTATAATGTGGAAACCGGATTAGGTGCAGGTTCCAGGGAGGAAAGGCTTTCAGAAGAGATTTTGCAGGTCTGAGGAGAAGAGGAGGCTGCAGACTTCAATTCGCTCTGCTTCAGTTATCGACAATGGCGAAGGGCGCCGAAACTCTTTGAGAGAGAACCGCGGCTTGCGGATGTGGCGTGGTCTACATTTTCAGCGATTTACATAGGATCTTGGGACTTTTGTTTAGGTTATCCTTTACAGGACAATGAGTTTGTTTGATATGCTTTTCTTCGAGGTCAATCGTGATTTTTCCGTTTTCCTATTTTTCCATTTTGTTCTTCAATTCTTGCAGCGCAACATGATTGATGTTTTAGACATCAACGATGAGATGCCAAGCACGTTGGAGGAGAGTTTATTTTGATGTACGAGTATATATTATGATATTGATGTTATAAATGCAGCGTAATATAATTTTCGAGAAATTTTATTTATATTTATATAGAAAAAAGAACAGAAATATCACATTTTTTTGGTTATTTCGACGTGCTTTTAATTAGGCAAGTAAAAAATTGCTATTTTAAATTTACTTATTGGTTTTTGTTAATTACTTGAAAATGGCTTGAAATCTCTGAAATATTGTTTAGAGAAAAATAATTCATACATTGTGAGCAGGGATTCGATTCTCCGTAAAAAAGAGTCAATTAAACTGAATTATATTATGGCAACAGTTATTCATCTTTGCGATTTTAATGGATTTTGAGTATTTTGACGAATTTTCGTGAATTTCATTAACGGATATTAAAATATTTTTATTTTCAAAATATTTTATGGAGTCTCAAGACATTTTTAAGAATTATAATTAATTAACAATTTTTCGTGGGTATTTTAAGGAGTTTCTATAGTAATTTTAAGAAATTTAATGATTTAAAGTTCCTTATGAAATTTTTAGCGATTTAAGAAGATTTTGCGAAATTTTAAGAAATCTAAACATTGTTTCATGAAATTTTAATGGATCTAAAAATTTTTAATATATTTTATTGAATATGTTACGAATTCATTTATATAGTAAGAGTTACCAATCCATTTAGTTTATCCTTCTTTACTAATGGAATTAGTAAATTTTTACTAATTTATAGTAAATGACTTCGCACCATTTGAATTAGTAAGAAATTATACTATATTAACTAGTAAAATTTAACTAATTCAGATTGGGAGGTTTGAAATAAAATTATCAACATTCAATATTGATTCAATCTTGCAGAATTTTTCTCGATTAAAGTATTGACAAATTAAATGAAATTCACAACGCTTTCATTCAAATCAATATTCTTTTTGATCACTTTCGAAATCATTTTAATTAATTTAAATATACATCTTGTTGCCGGGATCCTTTCATCTTAAAAAACTAAAAAGTTTCTTGCTTTTAAAGTCGTTGTCGGTTATAAGAAACTCATCCTTTTTGAGTATGAGTACTGTTACAAAACAGAGATATTAGGCCACGCCTACCTACGAACCTAGCACCTAGCGTTTTTTTTTTGCTTTTGTAAAAGTAGTCATACTCAAAGAGGATGAGATTCTTACAACTCGCATGTAGTTAAGTGAAGTTCGTATATTATTTTGGCAAGGCACAACTGCTTTAAAAGTATATATCACTCTAGCAATAACGGCATGTGTTTGATTCTTTTATAGTACAACTGTACAAGACATTTCATGTTAAAAATGTTTAATTTCATACCAATATTGGTAGAAATTTCATAAAAATTTCGTGCATTAAGTTCCGTACTATCATATTAAGAGCTAGCTCTCACACACACACACACACACACACAGCTTAATACTATGATCGTCTGATTTTTTTCTCCGTGTATCTATAGACAATTTTTTAATTCTACTTCCTGAACTTGAATCAGTGAAATTTCAATGTTTAGATGGTCATTCATAATCAGTAGAATTTGACTGATTCAGTTTTAGAAAGCTCTGAGTTTTTTTGAAATCTCTTGAAATAATTTTTGAAATCTTTTCAAATGTTTGAAATGTTTTGATATCTCTTAAAAATCTAAGGAATTTTTTTGAAATCCTTTGAAATTTGTTATCATCTTATGAAATCCTTATGAAGATCGCTTGACATTTTTTATGTATTGTGAAATCTCTTGAAAATGTATAAACTCTCTGAAATTCAATAAATTTTTAAATTTTTCTTAAAATTATTTAAAACCACACTTGAATACTTAAAATCCCATAAAATGTCTTCAAATCTTTAAAATCATTTGAAATATCTTCGAAACCTATTTACTCTTAGGAATTTTTTATGAATTCCTTTGAAATTCTTGAAATTATTTTTAAATCCCTAAAATCTCTGAAATCTTTTAATCTCTTCGAAACCTCTAATAATTTGTAAAAAATTTTCTAAATATATGGAAACTTTTAAATCACATAAAATCTCTTGAAATTTTGGATATAAAATATGAAATCTCTTGAAAATCTAATTTAATAACAATCTAACATAAATAATAATCGAAAATAGTAATAATATAATAATAGAAATATTAAATCTAATCTAAAATCTAATATCTTCTGAAATGTTTTAAAAACCCTTAAGATGTCTTAAAATTTTCGAAATATATATTGTGCAATAGCTAAAAATTCTGAAACTCTCAAAAATTCATTAACCATCCATTACATTCTTTTAAATTACTTGAAGTCAGTTAATTGTTTAAAAATCTTTTAAAGTCACTTGAACTTCTTTTGAAACTCCTTCAATAATAAATATAACAATAAACATATAGTTATTGTTATTAAATATTCTAGATTTTTTTTAAATCCCTTGAAATTCTTTTCAATTGCTTGGAGCCAATTCACATTTACTGACTCTGAAACTCTTTGAAATTGGTTAAAAATCTCTTGAAATCTTGTACATTTAAAACATCAAACGTTTCAAGCTGCGCTAGAATCTAGGAACAACGGAAAAGTAGGAAATTGGAAAAAATTGAAATAAGTTAAGTACATGATTGATCTTCATGTAACATTAATCTTAATCTCCGTTTCGACATTTAAATCATATATAAAATTGTACGAATACTCAATAAAAAGCCTCAAATTCCACCTAAAATGTTCCACCATCAAACAGCAATTTCACATTTTCATTACGAGATTCCCGAGACGAGATTAATATGCCTCAAACCTGAAGGAACAACTCGCGCAACAGAAACTCGTATAAATAATCCCAGAAGCGGAAAATTAGTATCAGAATTGGCACAGTGAGGTCTATCTCGGAGAAACTGGAAAGACGCCCGCATCACACATGCGTTATAATGTTATACTATAAAGTAGATACCGCGTCGCGAGACTACTACAAATTGTAGGAGACACTCTCCAAGTAAATTACATAATAATTAGTCAAAGTCGAGTGAGACTATTGAATCAAAAATGATGTTTTCGCATTCTTTCCATTGTAAAGTTTGCACAACTATAATCAAACATTACAGAAATTACACCAGTGATTAATGAGAAACTTTTTTTAGGTAATTAATAAGAATCGTTTTGTGTTCGTCGTTCGTCTTCATTACATAGGGAGAAGTAATCGGATATTTATTTACATGGCGTGTTCACAAAGTAAGTCAGCATGGGATGGACATCAGAAGCAAACTTGGACGCGATCCAGGTACCCACAACTTAGAGGTGATATTCGTGGAGTATTATTGCGACCAAGTTAAGTTTATCGACCATAAGATTTCCTCCAGGAAATTAATGTGGAATATGATTTTATAATATACCTATAAGTCTACGATTATAATTTAGTCGCAATTATGTTGCGCGTCAGTCATACTATGAATACATCAGCTGTATTTCTTATTCACAAAGCATGAAATCGTTGTTTTCACCTCGAAATTGTTTTGGTTTAAAGGCAGTTTCAAAGTGTGAAAAAACAGCATCTGTCTGATGGGAGAATTGGAGGTCGGGACATTGCAATGGGCAGACTCTAATTTTCTAATAATGATAAATGAATAAGTAGCTTAATGAATTTTGCTGACGGCCTCATTGGCTATATTTGATTAATGATCGCGAGTCTTTGTCTTCAATGTCCAAACACCTCATTGTAAGGGTATTATTAGTTTCGTAATATTCGAAAAAGGAAAGCAATAACATTTGCTCAATTCCATTATCTTCGCATGTCTTGACATCATTGATTGATTGATTGATTTTTGAAAATGATGAGAAGAAATGCAATTTTTGGGGAAGAATAATGTTGATTAATCTTATCTCCAATATTGAAAAATGAAAAGGCTTGAACATATCTGATTTGAACATTCTGGCATCGGTTCCAGTCTTTTGAAGTCTCTTCAATTCTTTGGAGATATTCTGAAACACTCACACTTTTTCCTGGAATTAAAAATAGAAGCAATTGAATGTCGTGGAAACAAAAAGTCATGAGCGAATTCTGCAGTGTCCATCTTTGGACCACCCGGTAGGTAGATACGAATCCTACGAGGCCTTGAAGAGAAGGAGTCAGAGTAGCTAGGAATCAGGGAGCGTCGTTCGAAGCACCGTAAATCACCCGAGATTATGTGACTTTTCAAACAAGGATGCGTCGTGGGGTCTTCGGGGATGTAATGTATGAGATAGACTTCTTAGTTACTTTGAAGTACATGTATCCCGCGCTTTTCCTCGAATTACATCGTGTTGAGCCAACGAACAGCGCCGCACATATGTACATTGTACACAACACTATGGGTTACAACGAAATTTATCAAGTTTGCCATAATTCACTAGAAAGGCACTAATTACGGGACTTTTGCCTGAAAAACAGATTGCCACATCTCTGTTAGCAAAGAGAATTATTTGAAGTTCTACTAATTCGTAAGGAAGTCCCTTTTTCAACATGATTTTCCCACCCCTTATTTGCTGACAGTTTTTTAAACTTTTTTTTTACCAAGCTACTTTTCTTGGAAGGTTTTTTACACTAATATTCTAACCTACTTTTTTTTTCATTCGTTTTTTACCTACTTTTTTGAAATACTTTTTGGAACTACTTTTGAAAACTACTTTTACCCAATTGCCTTTTCCACTTCATTTTAGATACACTTTTTTCCAAGACCGATTTGCTTTTCTTACACGCTTCTTCTGTTATTGAGAAAAATAATTGTTAGAAAAACAAGTGAAAAATGGAGTCGAAAAAACGGTTTAGAAAATGGAGTCGAGAAAGATTTTACTGGCATTTCCTAGATTATTTTCATACCTTTTTATCCAAACACACTTTTCTAAATATTACACTTTTCCAATCCTTTTCCCTGCATCTCTTTCCATCTTCTTTATCGTTAATCGTACAATCTTTTTTGCGTTTCTTAAACCTTTTTTAGTATCTCTTTTTAAACTCCACTTTTCCAACCTACTTTCCTAATTACTCTTACAATCACACTTTTCCAACTGTCCTTTTCCAATTCCTTTTCCTGTACCCCTAATCATCCTTTTTTCAAGTTCCTTTTCTTAACCTTTTCTCCACTCGATTTCCTAATTGCTTTTCACACTTTCTATTCAAAACACTTTTCTAAGTCTCTTCTTAACCCCTTAACTTTTTTTCTAAATGTTTTTCCCCAAAAAGTTTTCAAGTCCTGTTTCTCACCCCTTTGCAACTTACTTTTCTAAACCCTTTTTTCCGTTTTCTAGCCACTTTTCTGAAACTCTTTACCAATTTTCTTTTCGGAACCTCTTTTCTTATATACACTTTTCCAACTGTCTATTTTTAATCGTTTTTCCTGCATCTCTTTCTACCTTCATTTTCCCTAATCCTCCGCTTTTTAACCTCCCTTTCTTGACCTTCTTTCCCCACTCCCTTTCCCAACTGCTTTTCCTACTTCCTTTTCAAAACAAACCTTTCCAACTTCCGTCTCTTAACTCCTTTGTCTACTTCCTTTTCTTAAACTTTTCTTCACTCGGTTCTCCAATTGCTTTACCCACTTCATGTCCACAACACTTTTCCAAGTCCCTTCTTAACCCATTTGCCCACATTATTTTCTAAACAGCTTTTCCACTTCATTTTCCATTTATTTTTCTAACTACTTTTTTTCTAAATGCTTTTGCCCCAAAATTTTGGAAATCCTGTTTCTCACCCCTTTGCAACTTACTTGTCCAAAACCCTTTTTCTCCATTTTCTAGCTACTTTTGCGAAACTATTTTCCAATTTTCTTTTCCGAACCTCTTTTCTCATACACACTTTTCCAACTGTCCTTTACCAGTTCCTTTCACTGCATCTTTTTCTATCTTCTTTTTTGCTAATCTTCCATTTTTTTGTTTGTCTTAACCTTTTTTTTTTACTATGCCTTGTCTAAACCACTTTTTCACTCCATTTCCTATTTACTTTTCTAACTTCTCTTTTCCCAAATACTTTATCCACTCCCCTCCTACCCACACTCTTTCAATCTCCCTATTCCCAATAAATTGTTCAAATTCTATTTCTCACTTCTTTGCAAGATACTTTTCCAAACTCTTTTTTTCCCTTTTCTATATATACTTTTCCGAACATCTTTTCCAACCTCTTTTTCTGAACCTTTTTGCTCCTTTTCCAATCCTTTTTCCTGCATTTTTTCTATCTTTCTTTTTCCTAATCCTTTGTTTTCTCAACATCCTTTTCTTAACCATTTTTTCACACACTTTTCTAAGCCCCTTTTACGAACCTGATGCCTTTTTTAGTTTCGAGCTTGCACATAACATTCGCGCAATTTTTCAGTCACTTTCTTAATCAGCCAGTCAAAATACGTCAATATTTGTAGTTTGAAAGAAATCGGAGCTATGGCGCTTTCGGAACTATTCAGTTTTTCTAAAATTTCAATGTCCTTTAGTAAAAATGATGAACTACTGTAATGTAATTTCATTAAAAGAGGTAGGAAAAGAGAGATGGAGAAGTGTATTGTGTATTAGAAAGAGGAGTATAATTATTAATAATAATTTCTATAAACTTTCTCGTAGAATAAAAATAGTTTCTTTTGAAAATAGTATTCGTATCAGCGGATACTGTAGGAAAATAATACATATGATAATGAAAATCAATTGAATATATTCAATTGATTTTTATTATTAT
>JAUESI010000003.1:5607240-5640665 GCA_032275145.1 Synergus laeviventris | reverse complement strand
TCAGCGGATACTGTAGGAAAATAATACATATGATAATGAAAATCAATTGAATATATTCAATTGATTTTTATTATTATCAGTATTATTTTCCTATAGTTATTAATATTTTTAATTCATAAGTTTAAATGTTTTTGCAGAAACATGGGTAATTACTTCTTATATGTTATAAAAATATTGTTCTCAACTGGAGACATATTTAAGTAAAAAAAAAATGTCCAACTTTTTCGCGACAAATTTAAGTCCTCACACGATGCAGGCCAATGATTGTGCAATTATGCCAATAAGTTTGCCAGATTCTTACCTTTAAAATAAGTCCAATAAATTGAAAAATGTTTCTTATCTCGAAAATTGTTCATATTTTTATAAAACATTGAGATCTAACGTTTTTTTATTCAAATACCTTCTTTAAAAATAGGCAATGTGAGAAAAAAATCTAATGTATTCAAAAGAAAAATATTTTAATAAATGTAAACTTATCCACTTGAAAAAAACCATTTTCTATCATTTTTGGTGATTATAAATTAATAATTCATAAATTTGACCGTTTCAATATCACAAGCATCCGAATGAAGCAATAAATCCTAAACCCATCCAATCTCAGACCATAGAAAAAACGATTAAAAACTTCCAAGTCCTGAAATTAGAAAATTAATTTTAAATTCCCTTAAACAGTTTCAAACTACAAATCTATTTAAATGTAAACAAACATTTGCTACAGCTCGTATATCTTTTTAGCAGCCGTTTGCGCGCAGCAGCATAACATTGTCAAGTGACCATAAAATCTAAATGTAGTCTCGTAAATTTTCCGAGTTTGATATAATGCTTGTTTCAAATCGAGCTTAAAATTATCGTGGCACGTCAAATCGGTCAAACTCCCACGTTTCGAAAATTTCCTTTTGTTAATTTTTTTTCTCACAATTCATAAGTATACAGAATTATGTTTGTCCTCGTGGCACAGATGAATTCTCTTCTATAAGTCTGACTTTCGAAATAAAAGAGACGAGCCAAGGAAAGTCGGTGAACGACCAGTGACATAAGTAGCGCCATAATATCCCACTTGAGCCGCAAGATGGTTAACCATCGGTTATTTATTCGCGCTACTTAAATAACCATAACGCGTTAATAGCCAGTAGTGACTCGAAGAAGGCATTACGGTCCTAGATTTATTTATGGGCCGTATTTATTGTCAGCTTGTAAATTTGCTACTACTACAAGGATTCCGGAATTCTGTGACACGTTTTCTTTCGGGACGGGGACTTTTTTTCTTTTTTTCTAGAAACCAGATTGAGTGTCAATTAAATTATCATAAGTGGCTATAAAAGTCATAATTAGAAACCTTTATAGGGATTTAAATAACCTTCGGAGCTCGTGGGCTCTTTTTATTGAGTCACATATCAAAATTTAGTGTCAACAACTCTTAAATCAGATGAGAGTAAAACTTCTGGATATTGAATACGATTGGAATATTCAACTTCAGTTCTTAAAATGCTTTTTGAAAATCTATTATACTGTCATCAAAAAAGGTTTATAGTTGACAACAAATTGAAACTAGGAAGAAAAAAATTTGACCGATAATGAAAGTGAATAAAGTTTAAATTAAGAGTAGAAATTTAAATTTACAATTGTTATACAATTTTTTTTTTTAATTTTTCAAAAAAAGAAAATATTTCAAATATGAATTTCAAAGAGATTTAACAGAATTCTAAGGAATACAAAATATTTGAAAAGAGTTCAAGCTAAATTCTCAAGAAATTAAAATTATTCCATTCAAAATATTTCAAGGCGATTTGCAGAAGAATTAAAGAAAATTTATGCAATTTCAGAAAAATTCAAAAAGAATTCAAGGTTCATTGAAAAGAAATTTAAACCAATTCGACGTCAGAATTTATTTCCAAAATTTCAACGAATTTCCAGGGTTTTTAAATGATTTTGAGGAATTTAAAGCGATTTTTAAAAAATTCGAAAGAGTTTCAACATTTTCATGAGATTTCAATGCGTCAATATTTTTTATTATTTAAGGGAATTGCAAGAAATTTTAAAGAGAATTCGTAAGATTTCTGAACATTTTTGATAAGTTTGAAGAACGTGAAGTTAATTTAAAATAATTTCAAGAGGTTTAAAGAGATTTCGAAAAGTCCGAAAACAATTTGAATTATTTTTAAAAATTGAAGCAATTCAAGTTATTTAAATAATTGTAAAGAATTTGAACGCATTTCAATATATTTCGAGAGATTCTAAGGGACTAAAAAAACTCATTAAAAATTTCATGGAATTTCAAGGGGTTTAACAAACTTTCAACCATCTTAAAAGAATTCAAAATTATATTTTAGGTATGTTTTTAAGGAATTTGAAGGGATTTAAAGAAATTTCAAGGTTGCAGAATTTCAAGTGATATATTTTAAGGGATTTCGAAAGGTTTTAAGGGGTTTCAAGACATTTCAAAAGATTTTAGGAGATATTAAGTGATTTTAAAATAATTTTTAAAAAAGTGTAGGGATTTTCGATGTACACACGAGATTTTAAAGTAATTTAAGAGGTTTCAGGAGCGGAATTAAATTAATTTCAAGGGAATTTAACGGATTTAAAGAGAATTTATAAGAATGTAACGATTAGAAAGAGATTAAACGCGATCTCAAAGAAATTCATTAGAATTTTATAAAATCCCATGAAATATCAAAAAATAATTTTAAATTTCAGAATTCTTTAAAATTCCTTAAACCCGATGATATTTCTTAAAATCCCTTGAAATCTAGTGATTTTTAAATTCCATTAAATCTTATTGTAAAACATAAAATTACTGAAATCCTTACGAATTCTTTAGTTTCCTAAATCTCCTTAAATTTCTTCAAATCTGTTGAAATCTCGTGAAACCTCTTTAAATTTTATGAAATGTAAAGAAATTTCAACGGAATTTAAATCATTGTAAAGAATTTCAAAGGATTTTGAATATTTTTCATTTCAAGCAATTTAAAAACAATTCAAAGTTTAACGATTTTCAAGGAATTTCAGAGGATTTAAATGATTATGAGACTATTTAATTGATACTTAAGGGATTTCAAAGAATTTTTGGAGAATTCAAAAATTTTTTGAGATTTTGAAGAGATTTCGTAAGATTTTCAAACATTTTAAATGATTTTAAAGAATTTCAAGTATACTTTTAAGGCATTTAAAAAGTTTCCACAGAATTTTGAGAGATTCAAAATGATTTTATGGGATTTCAAGAGATTTTGAGTGATTTTAAGGATTTTCAAAAGATTTTGAATTATTTAAAAAAATCGTAAGTGTTTAAAAAAGTATAATTAGTTTTAAAAATGTCTAAGGATTTGAAATATTTTAAGACCTTTTATGCACTTTTAGAAGATTTCATAAAATTTTTGTAATCAGAGGAAAAGATTACAAGCGAATTACAAAAATTATAATTAATCTTAATTGGTGTAAATAAATGAGTTTAATAGATATTCACAGATTTACAACCTCTGCACAATTTAGAGAAAATTAATTTTTTTAACTTTTCAAAATTTGCTTATGATTATTATAAAAAATGGTTTGGATTATTAATTTAATTTTATTGTTTTATTTGTTACTCTAAATTCTTGTTCTAGATATTTTTTCGCATGAAATTCGTCAATAATTAAATAAATTAATACTGAGTTTCTATATCTTTAGTATATATTAGTATAATGGTATTCTAGGAATAGTTTGGAATTTTTTCTGAACCTAAGTAAACTGAATTTTTTGGAACGTGAATAAGTAAAAGTCCAAGTAAATCAATTTTTATTCAATTTTCATATTATATGACAGCCAACATAAGTTCAAATTAAAAACACAGTGCATTCAATATTCCGTGCCTAACAATTCTACTTCAACCCTAAAAAGCCTCAGATATAATGATATGTGTCACCCTGTCACTGCTTCCAAGATGGGAATCGTTTCCCAGAGCCATTCCTTGTAACTAGAATTTTGCAAATTTGCAAAAACTCTTGGATTACTCCCACGCCCTACTTCTCCTTTAAAAAGGTGAATACCAACCAAATAGAAAATATTATTATGTTGAATAAGTAGAGGAGCACCGACATCTTCAACAGTACAGTCTTGAAGTCCAGTTGAATCACGAGTGCAAATATCACTTGGTGAAATCCCAATTTGATGTTGGTATAAAATTCTACACTCTTCGGTATTGATTATTGATGTACTGATTGTTCGTATATATTCTGGATATCTCGTCCCAAGTCTGAAATCAGAGAAAAGATAAAGCTTGGATTATACATTATCACTAACATTTGATGTGTTCAATATAGTATTGATAACTAACTCTCCCGTAGTATGACATCCCCATCCACTAACAATAGCATGTGATCCGGGCTGTATATGGCCCTGAAAGAAGTCTATGACACGAGTACTTCTGGAAAAGATAAAAGGTGGAGAAACAGTGAGCAAAGCAATACCATCACCAGATCTAAATGGATGATTGCCGAGGAATATTCTTCTCTGTGGTACGTCATGAACTTTAGGATTACCACCATAGCTTTGATTTTTTCCACTTCCAGAGTATACTTTGTATCTTACTGTGTCATATTGAACACACTTAGCAGTAGTAAGGACAATGTTTGCCTTCAGTATTACACCCGCACAAGAAGTGGGCAGTCTGAAGTGTTTAATCATTACCATGAAAGGAAAGTCTCTAATCTGCACTTCTCTGTCCCCATCCTGCGCGCGATTAATTACACGCTTTTGGCGGACGAGAAGTTCCGATGATTCGTCTGCAATTTGAAGAAATTGTTGTCTAGTTTTATCTTTATCTGCCGGTATAGCATTATAGAAATAGATTTGTAGATTATAGTTACCAATATCCTTTTCTGAAACTGTATTAATAATTCCTTGGCACAAAACGCCAAAAAGAACTAGAAGATTCCAAGACATACGTATTGTTGCCGACATTTTATGTCATTGAATTTCACAATATATACAAGTTTTGAAATGATACTTCTAGTCTCTCATAAGTGTTTGTCTTTATATACTAATATCTTATCTGCAAAATTTTATTTATAGTTTAGTATCCTATATAGCTTACTTTCAAATAAATGCTTGCGTAAGCATAAAGACGATAGCTACGCAGTATACAAAACGACTTACAAAATCACATTTTTTCAAATATTATTACTTATGATATTTTATTTCTACTTTCTTAACAGATCTCATTAAGATCTTTTTTAATTTTAGTTTTATAAGAATTATGGCATAGTTACAGGATATTGAAACTTTACGTTTTTCACGTATTGTGTATTTGAATATTACGCACTTAATTAACCATTACTGGGGTTTGGCACGAGAAAACAAGTAAAGATTCATTTTAAAAAGGTATAAAACTTTATTTCACTTTAAATGATCCTTGCGTATACAATAATTCAGTTTTCGTCACTTTACACTATTTCTTTTCACTCAGGTCTTCACTAGTAACTTGTAAATCAATGCACTTAGGTATCCTATGAATAACAGTTACATGATATGAATTTTTTTAATTTAACCATTTTCCAAAAATAATATATATTTATCAGATCGACAAGTATCGGTTGTCAAAAATCACAATCAAGACCTAACTGACCAATAAGGAATCGGGTCGGATCCACGCATATCAGCGCGTTACACTTTTTCGATATTCGATGCGTATGATCTTTTTATAATAGGATGCAACCATCACGAGTTCATTTTCTTTAAGACTAATTGTAAGATACAAGTATACATTCAGAATATCTGATTTATCATTTTGATGAAGTAAATCGCGTCAAATAAAATGAGGATTGTAATTATCATTGAGTTTGAATACTGCTTGTTTTCTAAATAAATGTTCGTTTATGCTATGTAGTGCTAGTATGCATTTCCAGCGTTGTACAAATTTGGAATAAAAGAGGTAAACAGAAAAAAACTATTTTAAATATTTACACAATCTAATAAATCAAACTATCATTTTTTAGCCACGTAGGCGTAATTCTACAACTAAAAAAACATTTTTCATTAAAAGGATTTAATGAGATTTCATGAGATATGGAATAATTTTAAGGAAGTTAAAAGGATTTTGCAATATTTTATAGGATTTCATGAGATTACATAGGATCTTAAATAATTCTAAGCCATTTTTCTATATTTTCTGTAATCTTAAGAAAAATAAACAACTGATTTTACGAAATTCGAAAGAATTTTACCAGATAATTTAGGGAGTTAAAGGGATTTTCAGGAATTTCATGAGATTTTATGGAATTTTTTGTAGTTTTAAAACATTTCTCGAAATTTTGTTCAATATTAAGTAATTTAAGGAACATTTATGGGCTCACGAAGGATTTTACGTTTATATATGACTTTTATTGCTCAATAGAAGATAAGCTACCTAAATGTATTTTCATACATTTGAACCAATTCGAGGTTATTTTCTTATGTTAGACACACTTATTCTTCAAGGAAAATTTTATTTATCATTCGGATAACTCATTCCTGTAATACTCAAAAAGATTTTAATGCATATTACCATCAAGTTTTTAATGTTTTTTAAGGATTTAAATTATTTTACGTGATTTTAAAAGTACTGCCAAGTTTCTGAATAATTTATCATGATCGTAGTTTGAAGCACTTTTAGAAGATTTCATAAAATTTTTGTAATCAGAGGAAAAGATTACAAGCGAATTACAAAAATTATAATTAATCTTAATTGGTGTAAATAAATGAGTTTAATAGATATTCACAGATTTACAACCTCTGCACAATTTAGAGAAAATTAATTTTTTTAACTTTTCAAAATATAATTGATTTTAAGGAACTTCAATGAATTTGAAATGATTTCAAGTAATTTGTATGATGAATTGATAGGGATGTCACAGGATTGAAATTTTTAACGATTCAAAAGAATTCAAAAGATTCGAATATCAATTCAATTGAAAAATTGCAAGTGTCAAAAATACTTTGAATAACTATCTGAAAAAGTTTTTTCTTTGTTGAAATTATCGCATAATTCCAATGATAAAAATTTTTCTTAAATTTTATCTATATTAATAGGTTAAAAAGGTAAACAAACTCAAAAGCATCGGCGGCTTATTTCTCGGATGTAATTTGATATTGATCGGTTTTCCTTTTTCCGTGATAAATTGAAAGCTATTTTTTCCAAGGAAATAAATGGACTTGTAAGAATAAAATTTTAAACTCGGAGTCTTTTAAATTGTTAAATATCTGTCAGGTGCATTAAAAATAAAAGCAGAGTGATAAGGTTTGGAATATTTAATTAGGTAGAATATATCATTTTGAATTTGCAAACGTCAGTAATGTAGAATATGCAAACACGATTCGTAGCATGATTTCGCTTATTAAATCTTGACGCATTCCCGCATCTCCTGCTGCTACCTTCGGTCCCTCGAACGCCCACTTATCATGTTCCTTTCCCTCTCGATGTTCTTACTATTTCTCGCAAATTATGCCGATCGATTTGCGGTCGGCACCGTCTTTAGATTGTGAATCAATCGCCCACGCGATCATCGAGATACCATGAAGCAAGAAATATATGGTATATTACACTGTTGCGATTTGAACGGGGTTTAATTCTCATTACAGTAGAAAAATGCGGTTTCTCTTTGAAAAAAGAGATTGGAAAATTGAAAAGTCAGATTGCTTTTGTATACTTCTAGGACAGTTATAGCAGAGTTGAATTAAAGGCAAAATTTGACATTGATTGTAATTTTTTTTTAAATTTGTTGCTATATTTAATTTTAACAGGAAGTTACAATCAAGAATTAGGTTCTTGAAATTCATTTAAGAGTTCAAAAAAATTCACAAGAAGCGAAAACTGATTCACAAAAATATAAAAGAATTCTCGAGCAATTAAAAGGAATTCATGAAAATTCAAAATAAATCACGATATTTAATGTAATTCATAGTGCATTCGCACAAATTACAAAAAATTAGCGAAGAATTCACTAGAACCTCTGTAACAACGAATAATTAAAATCTTTAGAAATTTTAAGCGTGAATTTCAAATAATTTTCGCAAATTCAGAGGAATTTGGAGAAATTCATGAAAGTTTAAATAATGCAGCTGAATTTACACGAATTCGAAAGAATTAAACAGAATTCAATGGGAATATAAGAAACTTTAAAAGAATTCAGAAGCTATTATGCGTGTCATTAATAATAATAATAATTATTATTATTATTATTATTATCATTATTAATTCAAAGAGCACCTAAATTGTTTTTTTACTAAAGGACATATATTGCCATTTTGTAAAAGCGTTTCATAAATATGATTATTTACTATAAAAGTATCTACTTTTGGTCAAAATATATGTGAAACTTTATAGTGTATTATTATTTATATTAACTTTAACAGAAAATTTCCACTAAAAAGTATATAATTAAAATAAAAAGTAATTAGGGAGCGGAAAAAAGGTTCCAAAGTTCGCTGTAAAAATATCTAATTTCACTAAAGTATATTAAATATTTTTACTTAATTTTATCGGGGAATTACAATTAAGAAATTAGGTTATTAAAATAAAAAGTGAAATAGAGGGATACGTGTAACTGTTTAAGGCTACGCGTTCGATCACCGAAGTAAAGCTGTGCTTCGCTCGGTTCTACTCGGATGGGTGCCAGCGTACATTTGGGTGTATTTTTCCTACACTCTTCAACAAATAAGTAATACAATTTAATTAAATTCAATTTAAACGATACTGAAATACTTTAGAAATATTTTTTGAGTTAAATCAAAATATGTTAAGACTCCTTCGAATCTGCCAAAATTTTTCGCGTTCTTAAAATTCCATCAAATCTATTGATTTTTTAGTATAGTCCCTTAAAATGTTTAAAAATCTCTTTAAATGTTTTAAAACGGCCAATGATGCCAAAAAAGAATCTAAAACTTCGTTGTATCTTATGCAATCTTCTAAAGTGCGTTAAAGTCCTGTATTAAATCACTAGAAATTTATTAGGATTCCTAGAAATCTTTTGAAACTCCCTAAAATCTTTTGAAATTGGTGTCTCTTTATCAACACGGTTAAAATTAATTAAATTCAAGTCCATATCAGTATCTCTTCATCGTCGTATTGGACTGAAGTATCAGACGTCTATAATCTGATGAAAATAATTTTTTTTTATTACTAATGACAAATATATTTCGAAAAAGGTGAAAAATATCTAATCGTCGCCAAGAAATGACCGAAAATATTTTGGATTGGGCATGGGAAACAAGGGAGGAAAAATGATATAGTGTTCTACACTCTAAGGGGTTTTCGCGGTTGGATGATTGGTGGCATCAGTTAGTTTAATCATCGCGCATTAGCCGCACTATATCCCTTACCCTTATACACCAACTTTCACCCTTAAATTTCACGTATTTTGTACGATTCATTTCTATCCCGTGTTGACCTGTCTCTATTATATAAATATGTACACGGAAAAAATTTATGAGAAAATCTGTTGCACGCAAATTTCTACGAGGATAAAAATTAGTCATTTTTCGGCGAATTTTTTAGTGAATTTTTGAGATAAATAAAACATTTTTCTTGTTTATCATTGTTGTTTGCGGTAACTAAAATTGTTGTATAGAACCCAAGACTTATTTTACGCCACTTCTTGAAAAACAGTTGAAAACATTGACAGTCTACTATTGGTTAATTAATGAATCGAAACTAGCCTAGGTGGCGCTGGCATCGTAAATTATGCGACGTTCTATTAACAATTAATATGAGATACAGGTGAGATTTATTCAAAAGAAGACTTGAAACATAAAATTCTTGCATTAATGACTAAATCCTGGCGAAAGTTTCGGATAGAATAGTTTTACGAATCCATTTCATTTCAGAATTCGTAACCAAATTAGAAAATTCTATTCCGATGTAATTCGAATTCAGACCAAAAATTTCTATCCTAATGAATCCGAGATAAAGAAAATTAATATTTTCGACCGATTGGGAGCAGGATTGAAAATGATTCAAAGGTGAGACAGACGGATTGGATTAAATCGGATTAAAAAGGATTGTAAGTCGTTCGCATTCATTCGGAATAGAAAGGATTGAAAGTCATTCGTATTCATGTGGATAGAAAATGATTGAAAGTCGTTTTGGATACTGATTGCTCGATTGATTCAAAATGATTGAAAGGATTGTTCGGATTGGAATTCAATATGATTGAAAAGGATTGAAAGGTGAATTCGGAATAATTTCGGATTTCTTCGAATTTAAGAAGATTTGCAGTCGTTCGTATTCACTCGGATTGGAAAGGTAAGGATTGTTTGGTAAGGAAGTTTGGATTGGTTTCGGATTTAAGTGAAATGGAGTCACGGGTCAGAAAGGATTTGGGACACAGATTGAAAAGGATTGAAAATTGTTCGGATTTATTCAATCAGATTTATTGGTTTTGATACCGGATTCGTTCAAATTGAATTTTTAAAGAGTTACTGATTGAAAAGTATTCAGAAGGATTAAAAAATCTTTCTGAATGAAGCTCGAATTCAATCAGATTGATCTTTTGTATTCAGATGTGAGTTTGGATTAGTTTCGGATTCATTCGGATTGCAAAGGATCGAAAGTCGTTCTGATTGCTTGTGCATTAATCCGTTTTTGAATTACGGATTGTAAAATATTGAAAGGTATAAACAGTGGATTGATTTCGGTTTCAATTGGATTAGGGGTAAGATTTCAAAGGATTGGGAGTCGTTCGGATTGATTTGGTTTAGGGTAACTGATTGAAGTGTATATTTAGATTAGAATTCAATACGATTAAAAATGATTGAACTTTGAAAAGACTAACGGATTGAAGAAGATTAATAAGAAAAAAAAAAGTTTTCAGATAAGGCTCGAATTTATGGGGTCTGACCGCTCGAATTAAAAAAGATTAAAAAGGATTGAAATTCATTCAGATTAGATCGAAATAAAACTGCTTGGTCCGCATACAAATTCTGAAATGATTCGGAAAATTTCAGATTGGTTCGGAATAAATTTTACTTCGAAATTTTCGCCAGGTATGTTTAACCTACACAGTTAATATTTCTGTTGAGAAGAATTTTAAACCTGAAATCAATCTGGATTTTTTTTGTTTGTGCACAGTGGTCTATTTATTCATTCATTTTTTTTTCTTCTATAGTGATGCTGCTCGTGATCTGCGACCTCGTTTGTCAAAGAGTCGCTCATCCTATTCAACTGACAGGTTGTGTTTGGACCAGAAACTAAACCGACAGGGGAACGTGAAAATCGCATCCGAAGCAAAACCGAATCGTAAACACAAGAGAAAATGCTGCCAATCCAAGAGGAGGTATCGATGACCATTTGTAGAAGTGTGAATTATGATTTTGTTAGCATTGTTTTCTGGTAAAAGTATATAGGGACAATTTTTTCAGTATATTGTAGATGATTTTTAATAATATTTATTAAAGCCATGAAAAGGGTCTTTGGATATAATTTGAATAATTTATTCATTATTTGCTTTAAGCCAATATATAAAAAAATTATTAGCCAAATTTGTATATATACTTCAGGTTCTTATAGGCAACAAAGCTCGTCTTTCTTTCAAGATTAAATGAAAAATGGCAAATATTTATACTAAAATGTATATGATGCATCAAGAGGAAGAAGAGAGTCTTTCTAGACCGAAAAGACTGGACTGGAAAAAAAACTTTTTCCCCGTAACACATACGAAATTTTAGAGAATGAAGGTACGAATTTGAATTTTTTTATATGTTCTACTTTTCAAAGTCATAGGTATGTAATGAATACATATAACTATGCTCTAAAAAATTATCGTTATATATAAATATGTAATGACCATTATATATATCTACGACGTCATAATTTAAAGTTTGCTTCATTGACATGAAACACGGCCGACACTCTGTGTAAAATTTTAAACTGCATAAAGATTTTCATTTATTACAGATAAACAAATATATTCCGTGAAAACTTTTCTTAATTTCCACGGGATTCGAACCCTCTATATCGTGCTGGGATATCAAAATCAAAGCACTAAGCACTTGAGCTACGAAGCTTTCACAATTTTGTACATTTAATTTTGATAATAGTTTTTATTTAGAAAATATAATACTTTAATTAACGAAAATGATATGTTCGGTTTTTTTATTCTTGAAATATTTATATTGAATTGAAAATATTAACTACAGAATTTAGAATCTTTATTTAGAAGTGGGAAATCAAAGTAGAAATATTTTTTATGGTTTTTTCAAGGTGTTTGCAAACTTCTTTAAACTTTATCACTTTTAAAAATATTTTTTTAATTTAATGTTTGTAATCCTTTTAAGAATAGATGAAAGATCTAGAAATTTTTCAAATCTCTGCTAATTTTTTTTATTCTTTTAACATTCATTAAAAAATGCCTTAAAATAGCCCAGGATCCATTAGTGATTAGTTAAAATCATTTTAAATCTTTTGAAATCGTTTAAGATATGTTTAAATTCTTTTAAATACTTGGAATTCTTTAAAATGTCATGAAAGTCATTAAACTCTCTTAGAATTCCATGAAATTCCTTACAATTGAGTAAAATCTTTTAAAATCCCTTGCTTTAAATCCTGTAAATATTCTTACAATTTCTCCTAAAAATCCTCTGATATCCTTAAAAATCAATAAATTCTCTGAGCATCCCTGGAAATTTTTTTTACTACTTTTAAATGTACTTTATTTTCCCTAGGGAGAAAAAGTACATTTTAACCGTCGTGAAATCTCTTGAAATTCAATAAACTCTCTTAAAATACTATAAAATCCCCTAAAATCCCTTGAAATTAAAAAAAATCATTTAAATCTTCTTTAAATTTCGCTTGAAAATCAATTAATTTTCTTAACATCCCATGAAATTTTTTAGCACATTTAAAAAGTATTTTTCTCTCCCTAGGAAATGAAATAGTATATTGTGCATTAAGGATGTAAAGTAAGTTTTTTTGCCTAGAGTGAAGTTTTTCGCATAAGAGAAACAAGCACGTCAATCACACGAACTTGATGGACACGATATGTTTGCTTGCTAAGCAAGCACCAAAAGGAGCGTTTTCAGGGCTGTTGGACAAAAAGTTCATTTTGCTTTAGTCTTTCTTTCTTTCATCATCCCCTTTGTGCCCATTTTCTAGGCATCAAAATATCCAATTTTTGAGTGGGTCCGTCAAAGATACTTTTTACTCCCTAGGGTGTGAAAAATACTTTTCTGCTCTACTCTTTCTTTTTTTTATCGTCCACTTTTGGCCCGTTCTCCAGGCATAAAAAGGTCCACTTTGAGAGTGGATCAGTCATAAAGTAAAAAGCAGAAAGTAAAAAGTACTCTTCATAAGAAGTCAAAAATAATTGTCTTCAACACATTTCCAAAGACTGGTCGTCGATTTTTTAAACCAAAGAGCAAAACAGGAAAAAAAAGACTCAGAACAAGGAATAAAAAGAGTCTGAACAAAGAAAAAAACTTCGAACGTTCTGCCTCTCGGGGAGATTCAATACGCCATGTTTTTATGGCATTATAACCTCAAAAAAGTTATTCGAGTACTTCGAGTGAAAGATTAAAATGAGTTCCGACGAAGATGAAGAGCTTCCATGCACATCTCGAGAAATTCGCGAAACAGCGAAAAGTCTCTCTCCGGGCTTGTTACCGCAAAAGTCTAAAAATGTCTTACAAAATGGTTACTTCTTTAATACTAGAATATTGGTTGGTTCTTTTTTTTTAATCGCACGATCTTACATTTACCTACTTTTACCTTATACATTTACATTTGCGACAAATAAATCGAAAACTTGCGAATTTTGGACATTTGTTGAAGAAAAATACACATGCACTTTGGGAGGGAGTCATTTTTGTCTGTTTGTAGAATATATAATTTGTAGCAATCGACTAAAAACGCCTGTTTTCATCCCTTGGTGCATAATATGCTATTTGCTTCTTGAAGAATGAAGTGTATTTTTGCTCCCTAGGGCGTTTTTTGTCTAGCGCGATGTTTGCAGAACTCGTCGCAGGTGTCGTGCGCCTCCGGTTCCAAAAAACGCCTGCTACTATCTTAAGTTGCATATGATATTTTTTTCAGTACATGGATGAAAATCTCTGATTTTCGAGCGTGTGAAGCGAGCTGGAAGTTGCTGTTTACTTTCAATTTGAACGCTGTTTGACACTGAGTAAATTAGGTTAGAATGACTGGAAATAAAAACATTGAACTTAAGATTCTCCGCCAAAGGTAGTACTGTCGCGAGTTTTTTTACCTCTACCTGGAGTTTTTTCCGAAATATTTACTCATCGCGCTTCGCGCACAGAGTTATATGGATATTCTTCATATGCAAATTACTAAATTTCTTTTTTTAATTCTGAAGAAAAGATCAATTTCTTTACTTAAGGTTCTGTCAACCTTAAGGAAAACATTCTAATCAGGGCACTCGCGCTTCGCGCTCGGTTCTATTCATCTTGTAATTAATTAAAATAAATAAGTAACAAGTATTACCGCACCTAACACGCTCAATTTATTCATAGCGCTTCGTACTCTATTTTTCACGATTAAAACGAAGACTACTTACTCTATCAAAAAATGTTCAAGGGAGAATATGTAGATCTTTTTGAAACCAATAATTATATTTTTTATCGTTTTTTCTATAACTCGCGTTATATTTGGCTCGAAACTTTCAAAAAGTTTTTCGGCTAATCTTGTAGTGTGTTCAAAACGCAACATTTTTCTTCTCGGCACTTTTTTTCATATCGTGCGTTGTTTTGCATTAAATATTAATTTTCGTTCGTTTTTTCGAATTTTTCAAATGTTATGTCTGATAATAATTTTTTGATTAATAAAAGTCATAAGGATGAATCGTTCGAATTTCTGTGTACACAAATAAATAAATAAATAAATAAGTAAATACCTGTACATAGAATTTGAAAATTATAAAAATAGTGGTTTAAAATATTTTCAGAATGTTCCAACTTTTTGAGTGTTTATCCAAAATGGTTGGTTAACGAACTTGACCTTCATTTTAGGACACTAAAAGTGTATACCAGGAGCGAATCCAATCCAATCGGCTCATTCGTAAAAACGTGTTTTTCGGGGTCAGGAGGTCACAAAACGGGAGGTGGGGGGTCAAATTTTACTCAAATTTAATACATTCTCTGATGAGCATTTAATAATTCCTAGAAAAAGTGTCAAAAATCATGAATCAGGAGAAAATGAACTCAGTGGATTTCGCGTGAAGTAATGAGCGAGTAAAGAAAAATCCCCGCCAATAAAACCCCCGCTGCGAGACATTTCACATTTCAGTCTTCGAAACCTGCGAAGTGGCTTGTGGCCGACGAAAACAGACAGAGCGGAGAGCCAGGGAGCGAAGCGGCGGGGTTAGGGATTGCTCGCGTCCCAGCGCGCACAAAAGCGTGATAAATCGAGTACATTAATTCGCATTTTACCTTTGTTTGCGTTATGGAATACAATATTAAATGGAATGGGTGCACAATAGATAATGCCTGGGCGTCATCATTTACGCGAGTGCCGAGCGAGACGGTGCTTGAAGGTTGCTCTGCGTTACTTGCTGTAACGTGTAGCTCTAGCTGTATTATTCCGTATTATTTGCCTGTTATGTCCTACCTGTCAAGTAGCCAACAATTCACCAATCAGAGATTTCCGACGACATTGCGCGCCATTATAAACCCCCTGTTAATCTCATTTGCAACTTGTCGAGATCAACTTTTTTTCATACGGTCTGATTATCGTCGCTGAGATCCGGATTCTATACCGACTTCCGCGTTATGACCACTGGCCTGTGAAATCTCGTTCGATCGATTTCTATCAATAACAAATGGCGAATGAATATTTATGAGTTGATGGTGAAATTACTCACCTATTTGTGTGAATTGTTCGCTAATTCAAAACAATTGTTATTAGAACTACGACGAAAATGTCAAATTAACGAAATTTGAAAATAATGGTAATTTTATTCATTACTCGGAAAAATTTACCCGGCTTTGTCGGGGTTTTAACAGATTTTCAGAAGGTTAAAGATTTTGAAGAGTTTTCAGAAGATTTCAAGAATTTTTCAAGGATATTTCTTTGAACTTTAAACAGCATTGTGGGATCATTGACAGTTTTCCAGATCACGACCAGACTAGAATTAGGGAAAAATGACGAGGAACCACCGAGAACCCATTTACAATTTCTGCACGGGGATTTTAAGGAATTTTATGGCATAGAAAAACTTTAAAGAAATAGGTCAAGGGATAAAATGACTTTAATGGATTAAAAATTACTCTTTGTCCTACTCGCTCTAAAATTTGACCTTTTCATGCTTACATACCCGGCGTAAAGTGACAGATTTCATGTCTTTCCCGCTTACGGATGGAGAGGATGGAATAAAAAGAATCGTGTGAATATTAGGTGGAAAGTGATTTTGACTCGTAACAAACTTCGCCCTCGTAAAAAATAATCTGTTATTTTCCGCCCTTGATGCACAATATATTATTTTGACACTTCGTGCGCAAAGCTCGGTTTTGCACACGCTGCACATTGGGACCAAATCCCGAAATGCTAGGCAAAACTATTATATGTTCATAAAATGGGCCAAATTTTCTTACAAGACGGTTTTAGGGGTCGCTGATTACAAATCCGGTGTCAAAAATTTCAAAAATAAAAGAGTGGATACAATATGGCAAACTGGTTACCTGAAATAATAATAAATTCTCATATTATTCGGTATTTTGAGGTCACTGAATACAAATGCAAAATCTAAATCATTAAAATATATTTATTAAAAGACTGAAAATATTCAGAAAGATTCAGTATCCACTGTAGATCCTGAAATTGTATAAAAATATACATTATTATTATTATTATATTAGATATTCATAATTTTAAAATATTAAATATTTTTCAATAATAAATTCAATTTATAGTTAGTAGAAATGCAAAACTAAATTTTCTTTTTATTCCATTAATTAACAGTATACTTTACAAGATCTGGTGGGTCCGGAAGTCCGGCAATGCCCTGCAACTCAACTTTTCACTAAATGTTTGCTTCATTTGGTTCAATTTTATCTGATTTTTTCACAAAAATTGTTAATTTTTTTTATATAGTAATGCTGTGACTATTATACTATTGATTATATTCAAATAGTACTTACCGCTAGCACATGAATCCATTTTTTAGAATGAAAGAATTATGCATGCATTAATGACAAAAATATTCTGTGTATCATGGGAGAGAAGGACTTTATTTGACTTGAATGTTGTTACTAGTCGTCTTCGGTATATTTTTCGCACCCGCTACGACTCGTACAGAAAACATAAACTCGCAAAATAAGTACCTCTTGTCCTTCTTGGTCATACAATATTTTATTATCTGAGGTAGAAAGAGTTGAAAATGTGGTTGAAGAGGTGGTTTGGTATAGATCATCGGGAGAAAACTTGGAAAAAAGCTTAGGAAAAAAGAGTACGATAAAAGGATTTGAAAAAGAATTTGGAGGGTTGGGAAACTGGTTGGCAAAGGAGTTTGGTAAGAAGAATTGAATAGAAGGGAATTGGAAAAGGATATTTGAAAAAAGGAATTCTGAAGAGTTTTAGAAAACTGTAGGAAAAGAGGTTGGGACAGGGATTCGAAAATGGAGGTATTACAAGGAATTTGAGAATGAGGGTTTGCAAGTTTGGAGGATAAGGACAGGATGTTGAAAACGGTGGTTGGAAAAGAGGTTGGTAAGGGAGTTTTGTAAGCAGAATTGAACAGAAGGGTTAAAAAAAAGGCGTTTCATAACGATTCAAAAATTATGGTACGAAAAGCGATTTGGAAAAAGGAATTGCCAAAGGGAGTTGAAAAAAGTTGGAAAAGACTTATTAAAAAGAGTGTTTTGAAAAAAATGTTTTAAAATTGAATTAGTAAACAGAATCGGACAGAAGGGTTGAAAATAAACAGTTGGTAATGGGAGTTGGATAAACATTTTGGAAAAGAGATTTGGAAAAGGACATCGGAAAAGGTGTTTTAAAATGAAATTAGTAAGGACAGTTCGAAAGGAAGACTAGAAAAGTAGTTTGGAAAAAAGTTGGAAAAATAAGTTAGGAAAAAAGCGTTGGAAAAGAGGTAAGGAAAAATGGATTGGAAAAGGTTTTACTAAAATGTGTAAGAATGAACGGTTGGAAAAAATGGTAGGAAAAGAGAATTGGAAAAGATCGTCGGAAAAGTTATTTGTAAAAAGGGGTTGGAAAAATATATTATAAAACTGGTAAGTAGAGTAGGAGAGAAGGGGGGAAAAGGGGGTTTAGAAGATAAGGTAAAAAAAGGCATTGGGGAAAGGAGTTTGGGAACGATATTTGAAAAAGTACTTTGGAAAAGGTGTTTTATAATTCGATTGGTAAGAAGAGCCAGAAAAAGGTTTGAAAAAGTGGTTTGGTAAAGTGTTTTACATTTCTCATCCTGGGGCTGAAGAACGTGTTGAGAAAAGAGATTTGGAAAAGAGAGTGTAGAAAAGAGCGAATGAATTAAACTTTCGAAAAGGCGTGGGATAAAGGGGTTTGAAAAGGGTATTAAAAAAGATGTTTTTAAAAAGAGGTTGGAATACTAGTGTAGTAAAGGGGGATGAAGTGTGAGATTAGAGAAAGAGGTTAGAAAATAGAGTTGAGAAGAATGGTTTAAAATTAAGTTTGAAAATGGAAGTTGGAAAAGCAGTTTAGGAAAGAGGTTTGGAAAAGAAATATTTAAAGTGTGCTTGGAAAGACGTGTTTTAAAATTAGTTTGGTATAAAGATTCGGTAAAGGGAGTTGGAATCGAGATTTAAAAATTACATTTCGAAAATGGTTTTGGAAAAGGAAATTGTCAAAAGGGGTTGGAAAAAGAAGTTAGGAAAGTAGTTAGGAAAAGAGTTTTTTAAAAGCGCCTAATCTTTAATTATGTATATATATATATATATATATATATAGATTTGTTGAGCTTATTTAAAATTTCGAAATGAAACGTTTATACATACTTTTAAAACATGTTTTACTCAAAAGAACGGAGTATTTTGCTTCCTTCTTCGAATATAAAAATTCTTCTTCTTCTTACAATATAAAAATATTGAAACTTGCTATTCTCGTTTCCTACGACTTGTCGTTATAACTTTCCCAGCATCCCCGGAACTTTCTTGGCTAGGTGTAATTTTTCTCTTCCCACCTACAAGCTCGGACACATCACCGTACGTACGGTCCGTGTTATCTGAAATAGATTAATTTTCATTGGGTACCACGCAAGCCTTGGGGTCGAAGAGCACGATATAAAGCCATCCATAAACTGTTTTTTACTATAATAAAATATTCTTAAGTACACGCACCTACCTACATTCTCGAGTTTCTTCACCTGTCGGTACGCTTACCGGTTACCTATAAATACAGCTATAACTTGCAAAATGTTACGTCATTTTTCTTTCAATTTCTGAAGGAATTTCTCGAGTGTAAATGGATTCATTTGCCTCGTGAAGTATGCAATATTTTGCGATATTTTGCTGTATGCATTACAAGTATTACAAGTTACGCCGCGATCTTGAAATGAGGCCATGTTGGATGAAATATGAAGCGCGTCTGCATTTTTCAAAAATCGAGTGATATCTAAAAGTCTGGAAAACATTATAAATCCATTATCAGCTGATCTGATTTTGTGCTGAATGAATCGACTGTCTACAGACCTATTAAGATCTGATGTGAGTCAGTATTCAGTAGTCTTTGGAGACATGGAATGTGGATTCATTGCAAAAAGGTTTTCAGTGTACTGAAATTCTACGTTTATGATTTTCAATTAATTGAATTTCACTGAAAATTAAAAAGAATTGAAAACTAAAACACGATTTCATTTGAAATCATCATTTCGATCATTTTTAGGTACTGCAAATAAAAATTTCTTCAATTTCAAAACAAGTGCATTGGATTTCACCAAACAAGACATTTTTAGGATTTCAGCTGTGGTTCTTATATTCTTTTGCTATAATTATGAATATTACGTCCGATGGGCGCATGGAATTATTTAAATGGGTGCCGTCATACAATTCGAAACTTTTTAAAAAGTTCCAGTTGAAATACGAAGGAATCGAAAATATTAACATATTATTATTAATTAATTAACAATTGCTCGATATATTTCGAAGTCCTTTAACCATTTTTTTTTCTATGGTATTTTAGCGCAAATACATTTTATTGCAACAAATTATGAAAAATTTTGTCATGAATTTTAAAGCATTAACGATATTTTATGGAATTTTAAGTCATTTTAAGAAATATCAAGTGATTTTAGGAAATTTAAAGAAATTCACGAGATTTCATAAGATTCTTTATGATTTTAACGAAATTTAAATGTATTTTATAGAACTTAATGAGATTTTATAAAATTTTAAGGAAATTCAGAGTATTTTCAGTAATTCTAAGTTATTTTCTAAAGATTTTTTTTTTTTGATTCTACGAAAACGTGTTATAATTTCACAATATTTCATGTGATTTTAAGTAATTTTAATTTAAGAAATATGATTTTACTAATATTTTATGAGATGTTAAGTACCTAGTTTGTAGGACTCTTATAGAGATTTTAAGAGGTATGAAATTTTAAGGGATCTGACAAGATTTAGTTGGATTTAAAAAATTTTTAATTACTGGAAGGATTTGCATAAGATTTAATATTTTGGACATTTTAAAGGGAGGATGTTAAATAATTTTACAGGATTTTTAGATATTTTATGCTATTCAATGGGCTTTCATGTGATTTATTATTATTTTAAGAAATCTTATGCTTTTTTTTTATATTTTTAGTATCCACTCTGAAATATGAACATATTTCAGAACTTAAATTAAACTTAATATTTCATGAAATAAATTATTAATAAAATTTACACTGAAAAATACATTGTATCTGAAATATGCTCCATAAGAAAACACTTTTGTTTATGTGAATACTTTAAATTCATTAACATTTACAAACCCTTAAAATCATTGGTATCTTTTCGAATTCCATGAAATCCTTAAAAGTTCTACAAAATCTGTTAAAAATACCGAAAAATCTTTTATCATAAAAATCTTTTAAATCCGCTTAAAATTTCTCGCCAGATTCGAAATTCCATGACAACATTAATTTGTTTAAAATTATTAAAAGTCTGAAAAGTCCATGAAATACTTTGACATTATTATGAATCGCCTAAAATTCCATGAAATCCTTTAAAATTTTGCAAAATCTACGAAATCTTTTAAAAATCATAAAATCATTTTGAAATCCTTTAATAAAATTTCCCGACAAACTTCTAAATCCTTTAAATTCCTAAAAATCTTTTGAATTTCATAAAAATCACTTGAAATTTTGAATTTAAAATTCAAAATCCCTTAAAATTGCTAGAAAACACTTGAAATTCATTTCTAAAAAAGTAGTGTAACAAAATGTCTAGACAATCTCGCATACATTGTTTTTTTTTTAATCTGACTCGCTTATGAATATATCTTGAAGTTCTAAGAATAAGAATAAAATAATCGTGGACGTTGGTTTGCTATAGTTTTATAAATATCTTCCTAAAAATGCATAACTATTGATTCAATATTTCAAAACGAGATTTAAACGAGAAGTGAAACGCGCGACAGTTAATAATTACTAGTCTTATACTAACTATAACGATTTTTAAAATAAAAACTGCAGAAATATATTCTGCACTGTGATTATAGATCATTTACTAATTAACCTTTCTGCATCCCACTCTCTAATAAAAATGATTAAATCGCTTCCATTTAGCGTCTAAATGTGTTTAGGAGTTTAAACTCCAATTCACTTGACCCTTCTAAATTTCTAACAAGCGTGAAGAGTCTTTTGAAAGATATAACGGTCCAAAACTCTGCAAGATGCCAAGGATGCCAAGGGACTTACTCCACATCTCCGTAAGAATTTGCAAGGGTGCGTATTGCACCCATTCGTCATAGTGTCTTTTGGTGTTTACGGTAGTGTGGGATGCTTCACGCAGCGAGGAACCGATTCTGAGTATGAAGACGACCTTGACTTCCGTGGAGTAGACAAAGGACTGGCCATAAATCGCAGCGAGGTCACCGGCTCGGAGCCCCTTTCATACCGCGAGGGTTACCTTCTCCCCTACCTATTCTCTCGGGTTGGTTATGCATATCTCGCTCGCAAGCTCACGAAGTACGGCACAGTTGAAAATTACCCTTCTTCTCACACCTACGGCCACGACCTTCCAAACACCAAACTTCCAAAGTCGCAAAACCACCCAGAAATGCCGATGACCGTTTCGATCGTCCATGCAATTGTTCGCAGATTCCACGGAGAGTCAGGTATAACTTCCATGAAGGATTAACAATGGCGATGTTAATAGCTATGTTACGCGGAAGTTCAATGTGTGACCTTGAAAACCAGTGGGATTTGCGGAAAACGTGCGAGCATGAAAGTATGATGAAGCTGCATGCAACCGCAAAAGCCACTGCAGAAGTAGACTGAAGCGAAACCAAATGTGCGTGATGCGAGGTCTGTTTAGGAAATGTGAATATTTTAAGGATGAGTCAAACTGTCAAGCAAGTGGAAAACAGAAGCTGAAGGAAGTTAGGGTTTGAAAGATAAGGTCAGAGGTCAAATCGTTGAGAATTTCAAATTTGGAATTTGGTATGCAGAACTGATGCTGACAATGAGTGCTTATATAATATTTGGAAGTCGCTCAGGCATAGTTTTCTTCAACGGAAGTACTGCATGCTAGATCATCAATAACTTTATGGTTCATGGCAGGACTGCTCGAAACACATTTTAGACAGTTGGATTTCTTGTGACCAAAATGTTTCGGTACCGATATTCGTCATCAAAGTAACAAACGCATAAGCTTGAGAACCGTTCCGAAACTCGAACATCAGAGAAAAATTTTATTACGTTTTAAACATTCCTGAAAACGATTGAAAAACTTATAAAAGTCGTAGAAACTTTTTAAAATTCCTTCAAATTCTACTACAGTGAAATTCTTTAAAATTCAACGAAATCTATTAAAAATCATTAAAATCTTTCGAAATCACTTCAAATATTTTATAATACCTAGAACCCTATTGAATTCTTTAAAATTCCACGACAATCTTTAAAACCACTTAAAATTCGTCAAAATCTTTTTAAAATACGAAAAAGTATTTTAAAATTACAGCATAAACCTCTAAAGATGGTTAAAAATTCACGAAGAATTATAAAACGATTTAAAATTCATCAAAATCTCTTAAAATTTCACAAATTGTACGAAATTATTTAGAACCCGTCAAAATGTATTGAAAAATTCTTTGAATTCTGCGTCAAAATAAAATCCCTTAAAATGTCTAAAGTTGCATATTGGAAGCTAGCATATTGAAATTACTTAATGAATCTTTTTATTCCTGAAAATCGCATAAAATTCTTTAATAATTTCTTGAGATGCCTTAAAATTAATCTTTTAAAATCCATGATAATTTTTATAAATTTTTTTAAATTCCATCAACTGAAAATCTTTTGAAGTTTTTATATTCTCTTAAAATCTTATATACAATTTCTAAAAATTCTTTATAATCCTTCAAAATATTTGAAAATATTCTAAAATCTATTAAATAAACTATACAATTGAAATAATTACAAATAAATATATTACGCTCTGGCAGAAAAAGAAATAAAAGATAAAAACACGTCAACACGTTATAAACGTACTGAAAGTATAGGATCTTTAATATAAAAGGCCAAAAAGACAAAATTGAACTTAATTATTATTAATTGTGACGTCACAAGGATTTAGTGTCATTATAACTTTCTTCCAGGTTTGTATACGTAAAAAACATTTCGGCGATTGTTGGTCCATTTATTTTTGTTTTTACAAGGTTTTTTTGGAAATCATGTGAAGAGTAATGCAAAAACAAATATTTTGTTCTATTTTCTACATAATAATGAAAAATTCATACATGTTCAAATAAATATCTGCAAATGAATTGTTGCACAGGGAAAATGGGTAGATCTCTAGGGAATTCGGGAATGAATAAAAAAATAGGTGAATGAAAAGTTAAAGTGATAAGAGTATTAAATGCATCTGAAGGGTTTTTTTTTGTATTTAGCAAAACTGTCCGGCTTCAGTTTTTCATTGCAGCCGAATTGCAAAAGTGGAAGAATTATTGTGAAAGCGCAACATGTCAACGTATATACGTGTTCTGTGAGGAGAGGAGAGGATTGCAGCTTGTTGGTATTATATAAGCGTGCTCGACGGGCGGCCATTTCAAAAATGAAAAAAACGCTGCGTCCAGAATCCTCCGTGATGCCGCCACCGACACGGCTTTTTAATTAGAGCCGCCACCACCCAACACCTGACATCCTGCACTCCATCCCCTTCAGCAAAATATCATTCTCATTTTACCGAGTTACAAACAAAAATTCAGTTCAAAATACCTTTCTAAAGCTCCTTAAAATTTTCTTGATTTTATTATGAGAACCAGGCGTCAAAAGATGTAAATTCTAATAATTCTAAGCAATCTCGTAGAATTTTAAAGGATTTCTTAAGATTTTAATTTATTTCAAAATGTTTCTGGGAATTTAAGAAATATTTTAAAGAATTTCAAGATTTTGAACCTGTTTCAAAGAGTTTAAAAAGTTCAAGGTATTTTATAAAATTTCACAAGATTTACGAAAGTAGATACAAGTCGCTTATCACCTATTGAGCAAAGCAGTGATACTATACTCATATGTACCATATATGTTGTGTATACATACTATAAAACGCTTTCGTTTCTATATTTATGAAACCTTTTATTTGAAAGAAAACTTTTGGATACTAAGTTATAAAGTATTGCAAATAAAGTTAGGAAATAAAAGGCAATACAAACTACGTAGAAAAAAAAGTGTAATTTCATCACCTGAACTGAGTATTCACTGAAATATAATGTCGGCAAAAATATATTGCAATCATGTGGTTCTTTTCGGCATTATGTGCCAATGATTTATTGGTATACTTTCAGAAAAGGATAATGGTTAATAAAATTGAATGTGTACTTGGAATGATATATTGGCAGATAATTGAATGATTAAACGAACTTATCTAATGAAGTTCTATCACAATTATTGTATAAAGCTCCTTCTCCTCAGATCATCATGTGTAGATGTTCAGAGAATCAGAGGTGTACGGCAATATAAAATGTTGAACTGTGTTATAATCTGATAAATTTGTCATTTTATGAGTAAAAAAGAGCTTTTATTTTTTACATTTTAGGAACATGTCAAGAGAAAATTAGCAGTTACAATGCAAAAGGAAACCTGTTTAGCGTTTTAAAACTGTTTTAGAGGAATTTCTACGATCTTCTTGTAATCTACAATTGTAGAAGTTTGCGAAGGTTTGAGATGACGACGTTCAACGAGCAGTTTTCGTTTCTTTATTAATGTTTCTTTATTAATGTTTCGAAAGTTGATGCTACGCAAACTGCTGGATCCTCTGGGAAGTATGGAAGAATTAAATTTGGTTGTCTTCTATAAGTATTTGTACCAGACGTCTTCAATTGTGTTAGCCTTTTCAATATTATGAATGTTAACAGTTGCATATATGCATATCTGCATATATGCATATATGCATCTTCACCAATCTGAGGTGAAGAGAAATTGCAAGACGTCCGGGATAGTAGCGGAGAAAATCGCTAAACGACTATTGTTTCCAATTACAGCTGAATCATCGGAACTTCTCGTCCGCCAAAAACGTGCAATTAATCGCGCACCAGGTGGTGAAGTAAAAGCACCGATTCGAAATTTTCCTTATATGTTATTGTATCTATTAAATCATACAGAACTATCAGATCTTGCGTAGGTGCTATACTGAGGCATACTACAGTACACACTGTTGCTAGGTGCGTCGAATTTGAACCAACAAATTACAGAGCTTACTCTGGCCATTAACGATTAATATTTGAAGGTGGTGGTCCTGTAGTTCATAACGTAACAGTGAAAAGAATATTGCTCTATAATCATCCGTATAGACCTATAAATGGTATTGATTTGATCACTGCGAATTCATCTTGTATTTATTCTGCAAATACTTATAATATTGAATTCTATGAAGGACATATCTATCCCGGATTACATGGTGTTGTCAGTGAATGGAGATGTAATCTTATGAGACAAGATATCAATACTGTTATAATAAACACAGTAAATTTTATTTATTGACAATGATTCTCATCATTTGCGATCAATCATAAGAAATTCCGATTGAGTAAAGTGATATTTGTACTTTTGATGCAACTGGAGATTAATACCATGGTCTGTTTCGCTGGTATTCACTTTTGGAATGGGCGAGTTATTAATCGGAGTAATCCAGATGTTTTTGCAAACTTGCAAATTCATAGATACATTTTTTGGATCCTGGAAAAAATTCACATCTTGGGCAAACATAAAAACTACATCCATGGTACTTGAATTGCTCATTTCAATGTGGCAATATAAAAAACCAAGAAATAATACTGTAAAATAAATTACTATTTGAATTTAATCATCAGGACTTATACCTTAATGTACCTATGCATAATATATAAACGCAGTAGTCAGACTGAACTGTTTAATATTTTTTGTCTCTTATTGTATGTCACACATATCATCATTTGTGTCGTCTTCAAGATTGGAAGTAAAATTTTATTTTTAGGCGCGCCATATAGATTGCGTAATGTTTATAATTCGAAATCAGTTTAAACTCGAAGATGGTACTGTCCTTTTCTATCATATTGCTCCATATAATATAAAAGGACACAACCATCTTACATTCGAAGAGAGCTTGGAAGATTCAATAATTCTTCTGGAATTAAACTCAATTTCGAAAAATGCAGGTATGTAAACGGGGACAAAAAGGTACCATTTTACAATTACAATTCGATCGGACGGATGCACACCTCTATTGTCTACCTATCAGCAGAATTCTTACTATTAGAATTATTTACAAACTGATTTTGAAGATAAGTTTATTTTCATAAAAAAGATAACAAAAATAAATAATAATTATAATTCTTATTTTCATCGTTTAAATTAATAAATTGTCGCTTGCTTCATTATATCTGAAAAAAATGTATTTCATTAGAATGATAAATCAGATTTTCGTTGAAGTATATTAGACCTTGAGCAAATTAACTAGTAGTCGTTTCATACGTTTAAGTAACTTATCTTAAATATGTTATCTTCAATATTTTTGACTCTAAGCTTACGAAATAATTTATTTGAAAGGAAGCTATTGGATACTAAGCTATATAAAGTGATGCGAATAAAGATAGGATATAACAGACAAACATTATTGAGAGACCACACAGTATAGTTTCATCACCTGAACTGTGTAATTCAATGAAATATAATGTCAGAAAAAATATATTGGAATCTTCTAGTTCTTTTCGGCGTTTTGTGCCCGGGAATTATTGGTACACTTTCTGGAAATAATAATGGTAACTATAATTCGTAAACCTATTTGTGACATAAAATACTGATAAATAAAGAAAACACTACTCAGATATTTCATCAAATTACAGATGATTCATTGGAACTTCTCGTCCGCCAAAAACGTGTCATTAATCGCGCGCCAGGTGGTGACGTAAAAGTGCCGATTCGAAATTTTCCTTTTATTGTATCTATGAAACCACACAGAAGTACCAGTTCTTGCGTAGGTTCTATACTGAGACCTAGGATTGTACTGACTGCTGCTCGTTGCGTTGACATTCATGTAGCAGATTACAGAGTTTACTCTAGCCATGCACGATTAATATCTGCAGGTGGTGGTCCTCAAGTTCATCACGCAACTGACAAAAGAATATTGCACTTCAGTTATTTGCATAGACCTGATGATGGTATTGCTTTGGTCACTGTGGATCCACCTTTCACCTATTCTCCCAACACTAGTAATATTCTATTCTATGAAGGACATATATATCCCGGATTACAAGGTGTTGTTAGTGGATGGGGATGTAATCCTTCGGGAGAGTAAGTTATCAATAGTCATTCAATACTATAGTAAACACATTAAATATTATTCATTGACAAACTGATACCCCAAAATTTATCTTGTCTCTGATTTCAGTCATGGAACGGATCATCCTTTTCATCTGCGATCAATCACTGTACCAGTAATTAGTAGAGATGATTGTCAGATGTTATACTATAGAACTTTTCCGATTAACGAAAATGATATTTGCACTTTGGATGCAACTAATAATCAATATTGTGGTCTTCATGATATCGGTGCTCCATTAGTTATTAAAGTGCATGGTGAATACTATTTGGCTGGTGTTCACCTTTGGAATGGGGGAGTTATAAATCGGAGTAATCCAGATGTTTTTGTAAACTTGCAAAATCATGAATACAAGTTATGGATCCTGCAAAACATTCACAGCTTAGAAGCACTTCATGGGCACTCATAAAAACTGCATCCATGGTACTCGAATTGATCATTTCAATGCTGCAATTGCATATTGAATTTATAAATTATTCTTAAATGTATCCATATTAAATAAATTCAGTAATAAGCTCACTGAACGGTCTAATATTTTTTGTCCATTATGGATGTAAAATTGCTAGCCACGCCATTTACATAGATTGCACATTGCGTTTAATGTGAATTCAGTGTGATCTTATGTTCACCATTGTACGATGTCAAAATTGTATAAAAATTTCTATCCGTGTAAAGATCGCTCGAAAAATCATGGTTTATTTCAATACATCTGTCATACTTTTATTCTGCAAAACCATTAACTGCATCACATAAAATTACTTTAAAAAATCTGCCGCGCGCTTTGCACTTGATGTTATATATTCTTCATGTCCAAATTACAAAATTTGTTTTTGATTCAGAAGAAAAGAGTAATTTATTTAGGACACTCAAAAACGAGTATATCCAAAGGCTAATCCAATCTGTAAATTATTTCGAGAGTTATCGAGTTAACAAACTAAAAGTCTACAGACAGACACACATGCAGACAGAAACATTCATAAAAACATGATTTTTAGGTTCAGGAGAAACTGACGAGAAGGAGCAAGCAAAGTTCTTGATTGTTTCGAACTGTCAAATACAATTTTTTAACAAGATGGTTATTTTCAATTTGCCTATTTTCATTTTACTTCACCAGAGGAACATAAGATAAAAACCACCAGCTATACGAAAGGAACAGAAAAAGTAAATAAGATAAGTATTAATTTCCTTAATTGTTGCAATTACTCTTAATAAAGATCAAAATTTTTCTCTAATGCAAAAATATATTTAAAATTAGTAACTTTTATGCTATTGATCAAAGCAATGATACTATATGCATATATCGTCATCCTGTGAAGTTCAGCCCGTTCATCCATGTTTTCGTTTCAATGCTTACGAAATCATTTATTTGAAATTAAGGTATAGTCATAAATTATTGCAAATAAAGTTAGTATATAAAAGACAAACACTATTTGCAGAATGAAAAGTATAATTCCATCACCTGGACTTTGCAATTCAATGACGTCAACAATGAACTGGAATCTTCTGGTTCTTTTCGGCGTTTTGTGCCAAGGAATTCTTGGTACGCTTTCAGAACAGGATAATGGTAACTAAAATTAACTAAATTTCTTAAATGATACACCGACAGATAAAGAAAACAGTAAAGCGATGTTTTTTCAAATTGCAGTCGAACCATCGGAAACTCTCGTCCACCAAAAAAGGGTAATTAATGGAGCGTCGGATGGAGACAAAAGAGAGCTGATTAGAGATTTACCTTACATAGTAACTCTCAAACAATTAAGAATGCCCAATTTTTGTACAGGTGTTATACTGAAGCATAATATTGTCCTCACTGCTGCTAAGTGCGTTGAGCTTGAATTAACAAATTACAAAGTTTATTCTGGCAAAGCACGACAACAGGGTCCAGGTATTCCTTCTCTAGTGCATAACCTAACAGAGAAAAGAATATTCTTAGGTAATCATCCATTAAGATCTAAGGATGGTATTGCTTTGGTGACTGTTACTCCACCTTTCAATTATTCTATAAATACTCGTAACATAGAATTTTATGAAGGACATATTATACAGCCCGGATTACATGGTGTTGTTAGTGGATGGGGATGTAATCCTACAAGACAGTAAGTTATCAAAACTATATTAAACACACTAAATGTTAATTATTGACAATGGATAATCCAAGGTTACCTTGTCTCTGATTTCAGCCCTGGAACAGCAAATCCTCAGAATCTGCGTTCAATGAATGCACAAATAATCAGTACCAAAGATTGTGCAAGTTTATACCAACACCATTTCTCGATTTCAGCCAGTGATATTTGCACTCTTTATCCAACTGAATATCAATACTGTACTGATAATGATGCCGGTGCTCCGTTAGTTATTGAAGTGAATTATGAGCACTATTTGGTTGGTGTTCACTTTTTTAAAGGAGCAGTAGCAGGTCAGAGAAATCCAGAAGTTTTTGCAAACTTGCAAAATGCTAGGTACAAGTCTTGGATCCTGGAAACAATTCCTATCATGGAAGCAAGTGGACACTGATAAAAACTACATCGACGGTTCTCGAATTGCTCATTTAAATGCAGCAATAGAAAAAATATGAGAATTACAATTGTAAAATGAATTATTATTTGAATCTAATAATCGGGAAGTATTCTTAAGTGTATGCATATTAAATAAACTCAGCCATAATCTCACTGAATTGTCTAATGTCTTTTATCCATTATTGTATGTGTTACATATATAATCACTTGTATTCTATTTTTATTTTGCAAAATCACCGACTGCATCACGTGAAATGACTTGAAATATTTTGAAATCGTTAATATTCATTTTAAAAAAATATAATATTTCAAAGATTTTTTGGGATTGTGATGCTACACACACTACACTCAAAAAAATGGTTTAGCTGACCCAGCTAGACGCTTCATTGGATTTCGTCATTCTAAGAAAATATAGCTGAGTTGCCTTAACTTTTGGCTGAGTTACCTAAACATCTACCTGTTTGACTTAAATTTAGCCATATAGCAATTACAGCTATCTCATTTACTTACAAAGAATGTTTTTTAGGTATCCGCCTGCGGACACCTAAAAGACACGCATTTTTTTTATCTGCCTAAACTGAGTTTGAAGAGGTGAAATAAATTATTCTCACCCCTGAAGTTTCGCTCAAAAATGATATTTTTATTATTTTAAACACTTATAGGAGACGACGAAGATTCTGTTGTTCTGCAGGACTGTGTCTCAGAATCTAGAAATCACACCCTCTCCTGAAGACTCAAGAATTCGACATAACTCTTCACCTCCTCGAACAGCCCATGAGGATCCTCGCTTTGCGGAAGAGCTTGGCTCCTGCCGCGCTTGTTTCATCGTCAGCTTCACTGATGGGTCCGAGACACTTCCCTCCATCCGTCTGTTTCCCTTCGCAAGGGCCCTCGTGGGTTCAAGCCCCAGCACCAGCCACAGCTTTCCGCTCCTTCGTCCTGCGCGCACCCGAATTTCTTAAGAGAGGGGAACAGGCAGGGAGTACCTTCCTCCTCTGAGCGCCGCTCAGCCTTACCCTACCAGCTTTCTCAAAAAGTAAAGGTGGATACAATTTTATATATATTTAATTTTGTATTCATAAAAGTCTATTTCACATTAAAGTATTTTTCGAAAAAAACAAAGAAACTCTTTATTCTTTTACAATTGTTTACGTTATTCATGGTGCTAATATTTTTCATAAACTTCTAAGGTCCTCTTTGAAACACTGCGTTTTATATAAAAAACCGTAATAGGTATTCTTCGATTAGAATAATGAGACAAATCGAGTCATGAGTCACTCAAACAACAATTTATTGCCGCACAGCAAACTGTCCTAGGGCATAAAGATATACTATATACGTCATTCGGAAAAAATTAGTGGAAATAGAATTATCTGTATTTTTGTTGCGATATTTCTCATTTTTCCTTTTTAAACAAATGTACAAAAATATTATATCTGGAAATATTGTAAATTAATGAATATTATGCCTATACTTCATTAGAAATATGCCAAAAATCGATTTAACACCTTTTCATTTAAAATAATACTTTGTTTTTTTCTGAATATGTTATTTTGAGACATGCGTTCATATTACATACATTCGAATGTTATACAAAGTGCTCTAATAATAGTTCGTGATTTAATAATTCTAATGTAAATCTGCTTCCAGGCTGCGAATGGTTTCGGTGATCCAAACCTTGTATATAGGTGTTCGCAAGTTTGCATAAACTTCAGGATTATGTTTATCTAAAACATTTCCTTTCCAAAGATAAATCCCAACCAAATAGGGCACATCGTTCTCCTTAACAACTAAAGGAGCACCGGTATCGTGAGTGACACAACGTTGTAATCCATGTGGATCCAGAGTGCAAATATCATTTTCTGTAATCATAACATGATTTTCGTATGAAGCAGAACACTGGTGGTTACTGATCATTGGTACAGTGATTGATCGCAGAAAAGTGGGATGTTTTGTTCCGGGACTGAAATCAGAAAGAAGATAAACTTTAGGTTAACCATTGTCAATGAAATACATTTCGTCTGTTTAATGTATTAATAATAACTTACTCTCCTTCAGTATTACATCCCCATCCACTAACAGTACCATATGTTCCTGGGTGTATATTTCCTTCATACAATTCTATGTGTCTAGTAGTTAAAGAATAGGTGAAAGAGGGAGAAACAGCGAGCAAGGCAATACCATCATTAGGTCTATTCTGATGCTTTCCGAGCAAAATTTTCTTTTCTACAATGCTATGTGTTCCCTGTTTGCCACTTGATGTCCGTGCATTGCCAGAATAAATTCTGTAATAGTTTTGTACATCAATTTTAACACACGCAGCAGCAGTGAGGACAATGTGTGCTGTCAGAATAGCACCAACGCAGTGAAGAGTAGTTCTAAATGGTCTAATAGATACTACATAAGGAAAATCTCTAATCATCTCTCTCCTGTCTCCTCCTGGCACGCTATTAATTACACGCTTTTGGCGGACCAGAAGATCCGATAATTCACCTGCATTTGATAACATTTCTGTGATTACTGTTTTCTTTATATATATTACCATTCTAGACAGAAATTTATGAAAAATATCATTATTAATTACCAATATCATTTTCTGAAAGTGTCCCAAGAATTCCTTGACATAAAACGTTGTAAAGAACTAGAAGATTCATATATGTTTTTGCTGACATTGTTAAACTGTACACCTTAGACGATAGAATCATACTTTTTGCCGACTCAAGTTGATTGCCTTTTATACTATGTTATAGCTTATTTGAACATACATCCAGAATTTTATAGTACAATGTAGATAAAATATATAGCTCCTTTACGCAATAAACTTTCTCGTATGAGAAAAATCAAAGTAGTATTTTGCTTATCTATTAGTTTATTATTTCAGTTGTGGATTTACTATTAAAGAAATAGAAAATTCAAACACATATTTTCCGACATTTTATTTCATGGAACTACACAGTTTAGAAGATAATTATAATTTTTAGTCGC
>JAUESI010000003.1:5585948-5599875 GCA_032275145.1 Synergus laeviventris | reverse complement strand
AGCGTTTCGTCCCGGGTCTGTCCAAATTGCCTTACTGATGAGTCCAGTTGCAATACGCACACTAGACGCGCATGAAGAAGGGAGGGAGTTTAAATCGGTTATTCCTGAGTCGATATTACTTTCAGGGGCGAGTATTTCCGCTGAGCAAGGACGTGATGGGGATTTTTTGAGTTTTTCACAATCTAAAGTATGTGTTTTATTGAATTACCTTTTAGTCTCAAAGATTTTTTAAAAAGCAAATAATTTTTAGGGATTGTCTTGATCCAGCCAAAACCCAAACTAATTAATATTCAGAAACTCATTTTGAACTTAACTTCGCTCTTATCCAAGATGTCAAAACTCAATGATAATTAAAATCCTCGTTTTCATCTCTCAAAATGAACAAATTGGTGTTTGATTTATTTTATTTGACATGATTCACTTTATCAAAATGATAAATCAGATTTTCGTTGAAATATACTTATGTCTTAAAATTAGTCCTAAAGGAATAAACTCGTTGCGGTTTCATAGTGTACGAAAGTACATTTACAATACGTACCTTATCTTTTATTGAACTAGGAAGTAATTTAATATCTCTATATGGTACTGTGAAATATAGCACAATCGTATATGCTTTCGTCATATGCTTACGAAATCATTTATTTGAAAGTACGTTGTAGGATATTAAGTCATAAAGTATTGTAAATAAAGTTACATTATAAAAGATAAACACTACTCAGAGAATAAGTAGTACAATTTCATAAGTAGTACATAATATGGCGGCAAAAATATACTGGAATGTTCTAGTTTTTTTCGGCGTTTTGAGCCAAGGAATTATTGGTTCAGTTTCAGAACAAGATATTGGTATGATAATCAAATTTTCTATTATATAATTCTATTTATGTGAAATGATATACTCTTAGATAAAGGAAACACTACATATAATAGCTATTTTTTCAAATTGCAGAAGAATCATCAGCACTTCTCCACCGCCAAAAACGTGTAATTAATCTCAACCCGGATGGAGACGTAATAGAGCATATTAGAAATGTCCCCTATGTTGTATATCTTAAACCACTCAGAAGACACAATTCTTGCGTGGGTGTTATACTGTCGATTAAAATTGTCCTCACTTCTGCTGAATGTGTTGAGTCTGAAATAGAAAATTACAGAGTTTACTCTGGAAATGCACAAATAATCGCGGGAAGATCTAATGCACGAATACATAACATAACAGCGAAAAGAACATCTGTCAATAATCATCCGTATAGACCAAAGGATGGTATTGCATTGGTCACTGTTACTCCATTCTTCGTCTATTCTGTAAATACTCGTAACATAGAATTTTATGAAGGTCATTTACATCCCGGATTACATGTTCTTGTTAGTGGATGGGGATGTAATCCTACGGGACAGTAAGTTATCAATACTATATCAAATACACTAAATGTTATCCATTGACAATGGATAATCCAAGGCTTATCTTGTCTCTGATTTCAGCCCCGGAACGCAGCATCCTAAGCATCTGCGATCAATCAGTGTACCAATAATTAGTAACAATGATTGTTCAATATTATACTTAAATGCTTATGTGATTACGGAAAGTGATATTTGCATTCTTGATACAACTGAAAAGCAATACTGTGGTGCTAATGATGAAGGTGCTCCGTTAGTTATTGAAAATGGTTATCGGAATTATTTAGTTGGTATTCACTTGTGGAAGGGAAGAATTTCTGGTCGTTATAATCCTGATGTTTTTGCAAACTTGCAAGAACCTAGGTACAAGTCTTGGATTCGACAAACGATTCCCATTATGGAAGCAAGTGCACACGGATAAATACTACTATAAATCGGACGTTCTCAAATTTTAAAATGAATTACTCTTTGAACTTAATAAATAAGAATTATTCTAGAACGTATTAATATTAAATAACCTCTGTAATGGCAAATTTGCTTGGATTTTAGGGTTGAAGTAAAATTGTTAATCACGCAATATGCTCGAGCAGAGCATGCCTCTGGTATACTAGTGCGTCGCAATGACATAGGAAATGAATGAAGTCATCTATACCCGCCCCACATCTTTTCCATATCGGTGTTGAACATTTACATGTGATGCGTCTATATTTCCCTAGATTTTTATGTCCCGTGATGATTTCCACTACATTCCGAATCCTCGGCCTCTCAAACTTCACAAGTTCCTTTGACCAAGTCCCTGTAGTGTTACTCATAACGGCCCTGCTCGTGCCACATCCTGAGCTTCGCTGCCAGTCTTGATTTCCAGGGCCAGCGACGGGACTTTAAGGATAGCTCTTAACGCCGTGCTAGGATTACTCTTCCTCACAGAGCATACCACTGTGGAAAATCGGTTGCACCCTGAGTTGTTGCGGGCCGTATCCCTATTTCGCTCTAATAGCTATTTTACACTGCCAGAAGGTAATTGAAACTTTCTTAGTAGATGGCTCTGCCATTGAGTTTCTTATCCAGTATGACTCCTAGATAGTTTACCTCCTCGGCATAGGGCAGCACCATATTTCCAATCAATATTTCCACCAGCCTTCTAAGTTTATACGTTTTAGTGAATACAACAACTGCCATCTTGTCCGCTTGAAAGCTGAGGCCCTTTCCGTCACACCATCCATAGGTCTTTCTCAGAGCTCTCTGTATGATTTGTCTGAGTGTTTCTGCGTACATGCCTCTAGTCAGCAAGCAGTTATCATCTGCATACCCGATAGCGCGTACAACTTCATTACTCAGTAGTTTCAAGATACTATCCACTACCAAACACCATAAAAGCGGGGACAGAACCCCGCCCTGAAGGCAGCCTTCAGATACGCTGCTCTCTACTCGGCAATCCTGCCAACTCGTGCTGAGAACTCTTTTGACCAGCGTCAAAATTATCCACTGGGTAATCAAAATCATCACTCCATGATCCTCTGCTTCCTGCCGTACAGTAACCCTTGAGGTTCGACTGAACGCCCCTTCAATATCCAGAAAGGCGCCTATACAGATACCCTTCGAAACCAGCTACTTTTCTATGATAGTGAAAAGGTAGAGTTATCAGTGGACCCGCCCTCAGAAATTTGTCGGCCAGCCTCTCCAAAGTCCGGAGAAGGAAGGATGTCAGACTGATGGGCCTATTCAGAAGTATGTCCGACTGCTATGGAGCCCCTAAAGATTCCCACCAGAATCCCAAGGACCACCCCCTAGGTTTTCCTTGATGATCACCGGTGAGCTCCTTGGCTCTTGAAGATCGGAAAAATCCGGAAAGTTGTTTCTTATTAGCAGGTCGAGGGTTTCTTTCGGAGATTGAGTGAATTCCTCGTCTTCTTTTTCTAGATATCGGAGCTGTGCACCCCGAGAACCTGCTAGAATTCTAGCTAATTTCGCCTTGTACGAGACTGTACTCGTTTGAGAGCACAGTTCTCTTCACAAATCTCCCCGAGCATCTTTGATTAGTTGGTTGCAGTAGCTCTGACTCGCACTGTGAGTCTCCCAAGCCTCTACCGTACCTACTTTTTTGGCCCTATTAAAGAGCTTCCGAGTCTTCCTTCTCCTTTCGGAGAGTACAATACTCCACTTGAGCTTGCGTTGCTCATTGATCACTCTTTGAAGGGGAGAATTTTCCTCATAGGCAGCCATTATGGCTATCCTAACTGTAAGCTCAGTCTGATCGATTTCTTTCGGACTGCCGTACCTACTCTGAAAGCTGATCAGCCTTGATCGAAGCTCATCTCTGAACTTGCTCCAGTCACTGTTTCTTGGGTTCCTAAGCTATTAAACCTTTAATTCCACTCCTACCAGAACGGCTCTTAAAAGTCTATTGTCTGACGGGGTGGGTTCATCGGACACTCTCCATTCCCCAACCTTTGCTTTCAATGTCGGATTGCTTAACATAACATATTAACTTAACATATTAAGTATTCTAGGAGCTCCTTCCGTTTTTAGTTATCATCAGCCCATTATAAGCGCTAAAAATAATATTTGCACTATCTGTCAAATGTGTTTTGACTTACACATAATTACTGGCAAGTTTCATTTCAAAACGCATATTTATAAACCTAACTATAAAAAGAAGAACTTTTACGCATTTTTTTTAGATATGGAAAAGTGACAGGTGACTTGTCCGAACTGCAGTTACGGCTATTTTCATTTGGAGGGCCATATTTTTCTCGAATTTTTCATTTTTCCAGAATCCCATACTTGTACTAATAATATTATATAAAATTATAATTCATTAATTGGATTAATCAATAATTTATACCGAAAAAATATTTAAAATCAGAATTACGAGTACAACAAAAATAACAAAATTTAATTATTAGTCCACAATAATTCTTTCTTCACTTTCACTATAATTCTTCTTAACTTTTTACGGAAATTTCCCTGAATCTAGAAAAAATGTTCAATTTTGTTGAAATCTGTTTAAATTTTCTGAAATCCCCTGAAATGATTTGTTATATTATGAATCGCTAATAATCATTTTTCATATACAGAATTTGTGGAACTTTTTGGGGTTGTAATGAGTTTCAAAAAATTGTATATGATTTTCAAGAAGTTTGTGGAAAATGAAACGATTTCATACATTTTTAAAATTAGTTTTAAGAGGTATCGAAAGTTGTTCAATAACTTTAACAGATTATCAGGGATTTTAAGAATTTTTAATGGATTTGAAAATTTTTTCGTGGAATTATAAATATTACATGTAACTTTGAAAGATTTTGAGGAAAACTTTATGAGTTTCAACAAAGTTTTAACGATTTTAATGGTTTCTTTTACTTTATTATTGACGGTTTACAATGGATTTCATTGTAATGGATTCTAAGGTATTTCAAGATATTTTAATTATTTTTAAAAGGTTTGTTAGAATTTTGAAGGCTTTTTAAAGGTTCCCGTGAACATTTAAACAATATCAAAATATTTATTTTATTTATTTTATTCATTTATTTTTTTTTTTTTATTTTATCAAAGATTTCTAGAAATTATAAGAAATTCTCAGGAATTTAAAGACTTAAGTTAATATGATTTTTAAATGTTTCATATAATTTTAAAATATTTTAAGCGATTATTATTAATTACCACGAATTTCGTTGTATTTAAAAAGCTTTTATTGAATTTTAATAAATTTCATGAGGTTTCTAGGAATTTTAAAGAGTTTCAAGAGTTTTATACTAATTTAAAAAAATTTTTATGTTTATTGGGGGATTTTAACAGATTTAAATATTTTTCTGGGAATTAAAACTATTTCAGGAAATTTTGTCGAGGTATTTAAAAAAATTCTCATAGATTTTAAAGAATTCTAAGTTGTTCTAAAGGATTTTAAATAAAGAGTCTATTTATCATCAAATACCATACAAACTAAGAGACCCTTCACAGACAAATTTCAGATTAACACTTTCTTTCTTTCTTTAAATCACCCGAGAATAGTCTCTGCTTAAATTTCGTAACGGAGAATTAGAGGCGAGCCTCTCATTTGTAATCCTAACTAGGAGCGAAGAGAGCAAGAAGAATATAAGGGAGAGCAGGAAAGGAAAATAAAAAGAAATAAATCGGGTTGTGTACAAAATCAAAATAAATGTATTTATAGATTATCTACGGCAATAACTCATGTGCAGTTTGAATGGACGGTAGGGGGTCTTCTTCTTGTGGACCTGGAAGGCTCTTTCAGCCCCACATCCAGTGATTTTTCGACTGCTGCTTTATATTCTGCGTCACTTGCTCGGATGCTTTCTTTGCCCTGTTGTGCCTCCCCTTAAAGCGTCAACTTCACAGCCTCTCTCCCCCCCCCTCTAGCCACTGCACCTCGTGCTTCCAATCTAGCCCCTCACCCTTCAAGTCTCCAAACACCCTTAAATGCAGCTCACTTCTCGAAAAACCTTGACTTATAGTCGTCTCTTCTCCACAGTCTCAAGGCTGACTACGAGGCTTCAGACTAAGGCCCTTGATCCACCCCTTTCTCCCCCTCGCGCGTGGACCAAAACCTTTGATCCCCGGCAAGTCTTCAACTTTCGAAGATCCTGCGAGATTTTTGAAAAAAATTCATAACAGCGCCCTGGGTTATCTGTGGAGATTTTATGATGGGAGTTAAGTTTGGGATACTGCGGGTAAAAGGAATTGATGAGATGATGGGACGAAATTCTCTGGTATTATTTGTTGCAATGATCAATTTCAATCTTATAAAAGTATAAATAGAGGGCTTTCCTTTTCTTGGACGGAGAAACAACGAATTTTTGCAATTTTATTATATTACCGTCACTTATTCTTACGATTTCAACGTATTTCAAAGTATTTCTTGGGATGCTGAAGAATTTTATTTTATTTCAGGGGTTTGTATTGATATGAAAAACTTTCGTGAAATTTCTAATAATTTCAAGGAATTTGAAGAAATTTCAAAGGGTTTTACAATATTTCAAGAAATTCCATTGCAATTTCGTAATTTCACGGTTTTTCAAAATTGTTCTTGGAGTTTTGAGGAATTTTAACATGTTTTCTTACATTTAAATGATTTGCATGTTATTTAATTTTGTTTTATTTACCGGAATTTTCAAGAATTTCAAAGATTGGAAGGAATTTTATAGAATTTATGGAAATATTAAGACATTTCAAAGGATTTAAAAATATTAAACTAATTACTATTTCAGGACTTTGAACTGATTTTTGGGAATTTGAGGGAATTTAAAGTTTTTTAAAAATTTCAGGATAATTTCACAATAATAATAATCATAATAATAATAATTTCAAATGTAGGATTTCTAGGAATGTAAAGAAATTTTTAACGGATTTCAAATCATTACTTAGAATTTTCAGGAAAGTCGTGTTTTTTTCAAAATATTTCTTGTGTTTTTGAGGTATTTAGGCCGATTTCGTAGAATTTTAAGGGCTTTCAGGATATTTCGGGGAATTTTAAAAGGATTTATGCAATTTTAAAAGATTATTAACTAAGGTACTGTAAGGGATTTTAAATGTGAAGTTTCTAAGAATGTTTAAAAATATTTTGAAGGTTTTTGTGAATTTTTAAGAGATTTCAAAAGGCTTGTAGGAGATTTAAGGAATTTTAAATGTTGTCGTGTAATTTTGAGAAATTTTAAAGAATTTAAAAAGGTTTCTAGAAATTTTAATATGGATTTCAAAAGATTTATGATTTTTGTGGAATTTCAAAGGATTTCATATAGCTTCTACTTATTTTAAGAGATTTTAACGAATTTTAAGGAATTTCGGAGGTTTTTGGTCAAATTTTAAGGAAGAAGCAAAGAAAAGACGCGTTTGCGATTATTTTTTTTTCTTTATTCTTACAACTTCAAGTCATTTAAAAGCCAATTAGGTTTGCAAAAACAATGAATGCGTAATTTTCAGGACATTTCCTTACACTACTTTGTAAAGACAGGGAATAGCACAAGTAAATTAAAAAAAAAAAAAAAGATTTCTATTCCCTAGAAAGGGACCCTGATCAGTTAGTCACCTTACTACGAAGCTAACTTTGCTAATAAGCGATACATATTTGGCTACAATTAAAAAAATTAATAAGTATCGAAATAAAAAACAATATATTATTTATACCTACACTAAATTTCGAAGTATACCTTTATATAATTAAAATACAATTCCATTTAAAACATTAAAAGATAGTATACATGAGGAGCTAACAATCAAAACGTGATTTCTCACAGATATTAGAATGAATAAAATAAGAAGAACTATTTTCATCATAAGTAATGATGTTTACGGCTTATAGTGTAAATTGAACGCTTTTTAATTAGCTGTAAGTAGGCCATAATTTTGCAGATAAAGTGTTGAATTATACGAAAAAAAATTTACGTTGGTTCAAGTAAAAATATTTACTTGGTACAAAATATAAAAATTCTTGGTTCAAGAAAATGAATATCGTTGCTGCAAGAAATATTTTTCTTACACGGAAAGAAAGAAATACTTGGTTCATGAAAAAAATTCTTGAATCAAGAATATGGTCATCTTATCATACGGATCATACAAATATATGGAACAAATGTACATTTTCTTAAACTGAGTAAATTTCCTATCAGTTTGAATCAGGCCAGGCTTTACATCTATGGGGCGACGTGAGAGTAAATTCAGCCCTGGTTCGAATATATAAAAGTCTACTAACAATTAGTCAGTTTTGACTAATTCGGATTAAAGAGTTTAAATTAAGAATTAAATTTATTTACTATCAAAATATTGGAAATATGCAAAGTTCATTTTAAGCTGTTAATGTAGCTTAGTAGTTAGGCGAGCGAATATATGAATAAAATAAAGTAAGTATGTATATATAAGTATAAATATTTGTGTAAATAATATAGGTTAAAATAATATTCACTAATATTAATGTTAAAACTGGAATCTACCCGCGAAACACAGGAACATCATTTTTTTACTGTTTGAAATAGCGCGGCTGTTTTATTATTAAAACAAAAAAATTTGGATTTAACTGAAATAAATATGCATTTGTAGCTAGTATAATAATTCCTTGATTCAAGTAATTCTTTCTGTACATCACAATCATAAATTCTTGGGATAAGAATTTTATATATTCGAACTGATAGTACATTTACTTAGTTTAAGAAAATGTACATTTGGTATGGTCCGCTATGTAAGATGACCATATTCTTCATCCAAGATTTTTTTTCTTGAACCAAGTATTTCTTTTTTTCCGTGTACTATATCTAATAATTATTAAAGATATATGGACATAACACGTTTTTAATGATATCCAGAGACAAAACATATTGATTTTTTGGACGAAACATACTATGATTACCACAAATTGATAGACAGATCACGTTTTGATTGAAAAAATAACAATAATAGAAAACGAATAATCCTAGAATAATAATAGAAACTAAAGAAGCAAGAAATAGATTTTTCAATTTTTTGTGAGAAATCACGTTTTGCTTGTAGGCTCCGCACGTATGCACAGGGCTGGATATACATCTAGGGGCGACGTGGGGTAGTGCCCCAGGGCGGCATATTACGAAGGGCATCAAATTTTGAACGGAATTTTTTTTTAATTGTAAAAAATGAAATGTTTGCATTTATTCAGGCGTGGAACACTGGAACAGCCTTTAGGAGATCATCGGCTATGCCCCTGGCGCCAAATTTGGAAGTGAGAACGTTTTTTTTTTAGGTACCAAAAACTAAAAGTATAGAGAAAAGGCGGCACTTTTTTCAGTGCCCTAGAAAAATATAGAGAAAGGGCGGCACTTTTTTCAGCGCCCCGCGTATGCAATTAAAAACAAGCTAAGCTTATAGCTACTTTCTGAATCGCTCAACAAATGCAAGAATGATATATAGATTATTTATCCTTCTCTACCTTTCGCCTATTCCTGTCCATCTCTTTCTATCTCCTTTTCCATTTCATTCGCTCCTATCTCTTTCAATTCCCACTTCTCTATTCCTTCCTACCTCTCGCCAATTCTTGTCTATCCCTTACTATCTCCGAGTCAATAAAAATTCACTCCCATCTGTCTCAATCCCCTGATTTCTATTCCAACCTACTTCTAAACCTATCTTTTTTCAATTCCTTCTTCTCTGCCTCAAGTTAACTCTTTTCTATTTAAATCCATCGTTCTCTATCTCATTTCGGTTCAATTATTTCGTTTATAAAAGTAATTATTTATAATAAATCAATCAAATATATCTGTAACGTAGAGAAGAGCGGATTAAAAGATAAAGGATTGGAACCATATTAGCGAAAGAAAATATGAAGTAGGTAGAAGTAGCAGACAAGAAATAGGAATAAGGTATAGAGGAAAGAGATAATTAAAATAGATAGGTTAGTGATTTTACTGACTGACGAAGATATTTAAAAAGGCAGAGGTGGATAGGCGAAAAATAAATTAGAAAATTGAACATATGTATAGGTTATAGATATAAACAAAGAGATTGAAAATCATAGTGTAGGATAAACAAGGGAATAGACTGGGATAGAACTCTTCCGGATGATTTAGGTATAGCAAGGAATTAAAATTTTCTTGCATAGAGATAGCAAGAGATATATATTACCAGGCACAGGGATAAACTGAGGGATAGGAAGACATATCACCGGACACTAGGATACAATGGTGGGTAGAAAGAGATAATGTTTTAGGGATGCAAATCGGCGAATTGAAAGAGAGAGAAAATTTCTATCTCTTTTTATCTCTATACTTCCAGAAAGGAATCTGAGCATTGTATTTTTGCAGACACTTTTTGACGAAACAAGTCAAATTTGCCAAAATAGACGTCTAAAGCTCGTCTATTCAAAAATGTACCCAACATTGGCTCCCATTTTTTATTTAACACTGAAGCCCCGGAGCCGATATTTCCGATACTTCGGAAAGTTCTTGTCATCGAATACTCGAGGTAGTTTGCGCTTATCGAACCGCAGGGTTATATATGCCCACCCCAACTCAGCTTGCCGAACTTAATCAGAAATTGGTACACGAATGCCCGTCGGCTGTTTTCATTAACATTCCACAAATCCTGCAACAAATTAAATTACTTCTGCATTGCTGCAGCTAATGGATGTCGTGGGCTGCAGAAATATAACTATATAGAAGGACGGGGGTGTGCAAAAGGGAAAGGTAAGGGCGAATAAGAGGGGTGGGTACTTGATAATCGATAGACCACGAGAATCGAGTCGAGTCTATTCGTTGGTCGGACGAATCCTGCGAGTGGCAGGTTCCCGCCAGGAAGAGGTAGATACACAACTCGGGATCCTTGGCGTTTGGCGTTGAAGGTGGCACAGTTGTAAAATATATATATATATATATATATATAGGTATAGATAGGGGTTATATCTGCACCCAGTCAAGGTTCAGGGAAGCGAATTCCGGATTCCGCGACACAGGGGGAAAGTGGGTTGGGGATAGGGTACGGGGGCGGTTAATGGGGTTTGCTGGGAGTGACACGGGGCTAACCGAGCGGAATCACGAGCTTCCAGGAATCGAATCCATGCGTCACCCCGCCTGCCAACACCATCTGCAGCTCGCAAGTTCTCAGCTAGAGACTCGAGTTCTCCGGGAGTTTTCGCGAAAAATTCACCCCCTTTGCAGATCTCGGATTAAGGGTGTTATCTTCTTTCAGGAAGTGTGAAAAGTATATTCACCTGTTCAATATTTTTTCCAATTTGAAGGGATTTTAGGAGTTTTAAGCACTTGAAATCTAGTGCCTTTCCTAAGTTATTTAGGGCAAATAATTCCGTATACGTTTTTGTAAACAGTTTATTAATACACAACTTACAGTCTGTTCCACAGGAAAAGGTAAGCGTTTACTCGGAAATTTTTGGAGAAAACATAATGTTTCTTGTTTGGACAACAGGCCGCATTAAGCATTAAGGTGCTCTCACCTAATAAACCGCCCAATCGCCGTTGTTCTAGGTAATGGTTTGGCACCTCTTGGGCATGGTCTCGACTAGATTTTCGGCATATGCCATAGGTAAAGAGCGCCATAGCTCCTTAATTCGTCGAGTCAAACGTTTTTTCTTGTGAACCTCTGATGGTGTTTATACTAACGTGTAGTACCTCGCTAGCTTAACTTTGGCTTCACGCAACTGAAGAGTTGGGCTGCGCTTGAACAGTGCAACGATAATGTTATCCACCTTACTGGACGTTGCTCACGTCTTTCCTTTCCCTGGCTAAGCACGAAATACTTAGATTTTTTAAGCACTTTGAGGATTTAGGCAAAAAATAAGTGAAATCCAAAACATACACAGAATGTAAAAAACGCGGAACCACGCGGATTATTATGATTAAACTATTTTTCTTCATCCCCTACCCGAAAATACGTAATTCTCGGCCCTATTTCTCACCGGAAAGAGCGCCTTTTACGGCTTACCAGCTGAATCGCGCACTCTGATTGACTGCGACATTTTGTGCGGCTTGCCGGAGTACTAACAGTGCAATAGGCCAATAGAAATTTAGCGGGAATTTCAACTCCACTGCGCCGACTTAGCCGGTCCATTTCCGTTTTAGTGAAAACATCTAAATTTCTAGCTACACGGTAACTCAAAAAGTCACTTTATAACCTTTCCAATAGTTTTTCTTCATTTCTTCAGTTAATATAATCGCAAATTCCTCCTATAATATAGTAAGCAGAAGCCGCATCGCATTACACAAGTAGGCCAGGAGTGTGCGAAAAGGGTTTATTTTTTAACTATTATTAATTATTGCATGTACTTTCGGGTTGGGATGAAGAAATATAGTATACAACACACGGCGCCCAGAGAATACTGGATGCCCTAGCGTGCTGGATATGGGGCCACGGCCCTACATCCAACATGCCAGGAAATCCTACCTCCTGGCCATGCCATTATGTAAATACATAGTAATATAGTAAATATTATTATTTGGATTAAACATATGATTTGTAAAATATTTTGAAGACTTTTTGTTACGTTATCTTTTAGGCGATAAGTCGTCCTGGTGGAGGAATGTAGCGTGCGTGCGAAAAAGAAAGGACGTAGTGACGCCAGTATGGAACTCTCGTAGCTTTGAATTCCAGCCCATGCAGAAGTGATCGGTTAACCAATTCACAAAAGGAAGCCCGAATGACCTATAGCGGAGTTGGTTGTCCGATAGTTGTAGGCAAGAATAGCTCAGCCAAAGGAAGCCCGAAGGACCTAGGAGAGTTTGGCTAAGGGACTAAGCTTTTCACTTTAGCTCTGCAAAGAGCTGTTGGGCACACATAAATATAATTATATATATAATATATAATATAATATAAGTTCTCAAAAGAGCTGTTGTATTGTAAAGAAATAGGGTGGTTCCAGTTGTCTCTTTTAATTTATTATTCAGTCGTCTGACTGAATAAAGAGAAACGGCGCGGCGGCGACTAGCAGGCAAAAACGAGTAAAGCAAGGCTTGGGTCTAGAGTTTCCCAACTCTGGGCCGGCAAGAGTAAGCTGTGCTTTGCTTATCTCGATGGTGTAGTCTCCTGACTCTGGCAGGCAATGAGCTTTCCCACTCCTGGTTAAAGAAGGAGGCTGGTTGAAGGGTCGGTTCGAGGTAGAAAGTTGAGTAGTGATCCAGTCTCTTGGTTGAGTAGTACAGTAGAACCCCGCTTAACCGAGCTCGCTTAAATCGAGGTCGCGATTATCCGAGGTTGAAACAAAAATAGTTGACCCGTATTATCCGAGCCTTGTGCATTATACATACTTATGAACTTGCCTTAACCAGAGCAAATCTTTACAAATATTCATAAAATAAGTGTTTATATGTAATATAAACAATTTATAAAATTGTATAATACAGTATAATTCAGTATACTTATAGTTTATTATACTAAGACTTTGTTTTTATTTAACATTCCGTCTTATCCGAGTTTTCCGATTATCCAAGGTAGGGCCGGTCCACATTAGCTCGGATAAGCGGGGTTCTACTGTAATTGAGATCAAGAATCAACGTTGAGTGTCCAGAATCCCCAAAAGTTTCTCATTTTATGCATGATGCATGAGGAATCGTTACTATTTGTTGATTGGTTGTATTTCGCCCCCGGAAATCTCTGAGAGATAATCAGCGTTAGAGCGTTGCCTCCAGTGCCCGACAGATGTGCAAATCTATATGCTCCTCTTTATATTCAGCATTAAATTAATAATTTTAATACTATTTAATCAAATACTAGCTTAGCAATCAATTTTTATTATAAATTATCATTTCACCATGTTTTAACCTACTTTTAATCTACGCGCATCTCTCGGCAACGGATTACCAAATTACCATATTTTAATTACAAGCCTTATTGATTTACTATTATTATTAACCACTATTTAATTTATAATTACAGTAGAAATTTAATTATTATTTTTAAACCCAAACTTTCCTGTATTACGTTGTAGTAAAGTTCTTAGGGAGTTACGTGTCATTTACGTCTTATTTCCCGTGTGGAAATTTGTCATGGCGGTCTTGAATCATACTTAACCAGTACAGTTTTTCTCACGCCCTACTGTATACAGTAGCAC
>JAUESI010000003.1:5571736-5585848 GCA_032275145.1 Synergus laeviventris | reverse complement strand
TCATCTTAACAATACTTGATAAATTTACTTACACTCATCTTGAACACGTAAATTGGGAATATTTTTTATAATACGATTCTTATGCACTCGTTTTGTGCTCGCATTTGGCATTTTTTCCGTTTAATTATATACACTTTTTATTTGCACTGGTTCACTTTAAAAATCAACTTGGGAGATTTGGAGTCAAACAACTTTAAGCCACAAAATTAATAGAGCGCCATCTATAATTTAAAAGTCGGTTTTTAAGTCGGTGCTAGAGGGAGCCACATTTGACCTATTTTCAGTGCTAGATAAGGTCGTGGGGTTTGGCTCTATCTAAAACCCAGATATTCACTAAGTTACAGCCACAAAATAGTGTACCCGGTCGGGCCTAAGACGGAAATCAGGCAAACATTTGGCAATTTCTGCACGGGTTTATGTGATTTTATGAAATTTCAAGAGATTCAACGAGAGATCATAAACTTTTAACGAATTTTACGGGATTTGAACAAAAGTTTCTAGATTCATAGGATTTTAGTAAATTCCTAGATATTTTACAAGATTTCATCAAATTTAAAGAGGTTTCACGAGATTTCAAGGGATTTTAAGAAATTTATGGGGATTTAGAATACTTTAAATAATTTTAAGGAATTTACAAATATTTTGCGAAATTTCAAGAGTTTTGAGGGATTTTCGCGAGGGTTTCAATAATTTTAAGTTTTACAAGATTTAATGGAATTTAAAAATCATTAGTTTTCAAAGGATTCTAAGAAATTTCATGGATTTTAAGGAATTTAAAACCATTTGACAAGATTTCAAGTTATTTGAGGGTGATTTTAAGATATTTCAAGATATTTTACGAGATTTCATCGGATTTTATAAAATTTTAAAGAATTTCAAGGAAATTTTTTAAGATCCCGTTTAATATTTTTTTAATCTTTACACTCATATCAATGAACTTGAAATTCTCAAAAACCCTGAAATCTATTGAAATCCGTTGAAATCCCTTTAAATTAATTTAATTCTGTCCCTGAAATCTCTTGAAATCCTTTGAAATCCCGTATATATCTCGAAAAGCCGTATAATTTTTAAAAAATTATTTTGAAATCACTTAAAATATTCTAAAATCTTTTGAAATACCTTGAAATCCCATCAAACCTCTCAAAATTTTTGTAAATCACTTTAACTCTCTTGAAATCCATTGAAACATATAGAATTTTCGAAGTTCCAAAAAATCTGTCGATAATCCTTAAAAATATTTTTTGAATTTTTATGCAATACCCTTTTTTTAAATTCAGTGAAATCTCTTGATAATCTTTAACCTTTGAACTAATATTTTCATATCGGTATAAAAAACCCTTAAAAACTATATATAATTTTGAATAGATTAAACTGAAGTTACTAAATACACAAAATTTTTCAACTTTCAATCTTAAATTATTTTTTTCAAGTAAATTTTTAGTTCAAATTCCCAAAATTTGGAATTTTTTTACTTCTTGAGTTCGACAACACATTTTGAAATATGAAATTTTAGTCCCTGGCGCCACAAACATTTTTTGACCTAGAAAAAAATTTTTATTATTTCAACTATTAATTGTTTTATTTGTTGGCTCGAATTTTGCCAAAACAAGTTTTCAAACATTTTGATTGAAGCAACCAAAGCTTGGTTGAAACAACACAAAATTCTATTGAATGTATAATAGAATACAGTATATATACTATATATAGCCACCAATATTTTGTTGAACCCACTAATTATCTCTTAAAATTTTTAAAGTCGCTCCAAAAATTTAATATTTCTTAAAAATCTGATAAAAAAAAACTTCAAGAAAGCTCTTAAAATTCTTTAAACTTTCACGAAAATTATCAAAAAATCAGGGGTTTTTTTAGAAAAATTCCAAGATATCAAGACATGTGAAAGCGTTTTACGAGATTTCATCGTTGGCTCGACTTTTGCCAAAGAAATTTTTCAAATATTTTGATTGAAGCAACCAAAGGTTGGTTGAAACAACAAAACATTCTATTGACTGTATACAGAAATAGTATATATAGTAGGTGTACCTATATTATGCCACCAGATATTTTCTTGTCCTCACTAAATATTTTTTTTCATGCGGATCGTAAAACGCTATTCAGATTAATATGTATTTTTCTGGGAAATAGATTGTCTACGGGTATGAGTCAATTTAGAAAAAGTCGAGGAATGACAAGTAACTAATTCTGGCTGTTACTATCGTCCAGTAGAGTGGATGGAGACTTGGGCCGTTCGCGATTCGGTGGCGGCCCTACCAACCGCCATTACTCAACTATTCACTCGGTAACGCAATCATACGTCACAAAGGCCTTTCATTTGCAAGCGCATTGTGGAAACCCAGCGATATTAATTGCCCTGGCTCGTTACCCGGCCCTTCCCGTCGTTCTCCACCCGCTCGCACCTCCCTCAACCCCGAGCACTCACTTCCCCTCTCTCTCTCTCACCCTAACTCTCTATCCTCGCTCCCTTGATGCTTGTACCCTTCCCACTCTTTTGGAACCAGAACCCGAGTACTCCATATTACGTATTCCACTCTCATGCAACTCTGTCCTGGCCGCTTGTCTATATAGTTGGCAGCTACCCTCGCCTCATGTTTGTCCTCTAGTGCAACCTCATCGCGTACAGGACGTCCAAAGTACTCCTGCGTGTGACAAATACAAACTTCAAGATGCCTCGGATAGCCATTCCGGATTAGACCCAAAGGTGGAACGCCTGTGCGAACTATGTAACATATGTAGGTCACCACCCTTACCATACATGGCCTGTTACCAACCCCTCTTTATTCTACCATCAATAATGCAACATTGTGTTCGATCATTTAATCACCTTGCCATGACTGAGAAAACAGTTTGGCTTGATCAACAAAAATTTGTTTAGCTCAACAAAATAAATTTGTTGTTCTGTGGGCAACAAAACTTTTTTATTGGCCTAACAATACATAGTCTGTCCCATAATTTTTTTCATACTTTCCGTTGTTTCCGTCCCAGTTAATACATTGTTTCATACGAAGAAACCACTCATTGAACCATTTCTCCCACATTTGTTTTGGTATAAATTTACACTCTTCACGAAAGGCTACCCACTCCTCATCTGACGAAAAACGATGAGCTTTCATCCTCGGTTGGACGTAGGAAAATAAACCAAAGTTGTATTGTGCTAAGTCTGGACTATATGTAGGGTGTATCAATAGTTTAACTACCGTTTCTTTCAAAACATCTTCAGACCGCAATGTGTTTTCGAAGAACTGAGTCAAGCAGGTTTCTGTGTGCCACTTCGAAGTAAAATTTTGGATTTATCTAAAAAAACAGTTTACATAATTCCACCTTTAGTTAAGAAAGCGATCATTGGCTTACCGACAGACTTAGATTTTCTTACGCATCATGCAGTGGCACACCCTCATATTTAGAAACCCAAATCTTGCCTTGAGATTTCATTGTAACCTAAACTTTGCACCATGCGACTTTGATTTGTTCTCCAACGTCAAACTGAGGATGAAAGGTCGGTGTTTTTCGTCAAATGAGAAGTTGGTAGCAGCCTTTCGTGAAGAATGTGACTTTATAGCGAAACAAATGGTTTCTTTGTATGAAACAATGCATTAACTGTGGTGGAAAGTATGTAGTTTGAAAAACTATAATTAAATAGTTTTTAAGTAAGAAAATACTTTTTATATTTTCAAGAAGCAAATTAGATATAAAAAATCTGTTTTTATGAGAAGGTCATTTACTAATTCATTCAATTTCAAATATGTACAACAGAATGAATTAGAGTGAATAATATTTTCTTAAAACTCAGTTCTTCATCATACTTACTTTTGAAGGTGTCAATTAGACGTCTTAAGACCCAGTCTCGCAGCAACTGTCTTATTTCCTTATCCCACCATTTCTCCAAAGTTTAATAAAAGACATCAAAATCGACCGAACACACATCGAAATGAAAATCGGGTACTTATATTTTAACCAGGTATATCTACTTTACGGAACAGCTCAGAAACCAAATTTTTTTGTTGAGTCTTTTTGCTTGTACAACCAAAGAATTTTGTAAGGGTAAGCACATTTATGGTTGGGACAACAAAATATTTTTTCGGATCAACAAAATTATTGGTGGAAGGTATAAAATATTTGTTGAGACAACGAAATTATTTTTTTGAGACAACAAAAATATTTTGTTGCAAAGAATAAATAATATTATTAAATTACCTTCTATTGTAATTTATGATTAAAAGTTTGTTAAAGTTATTGCATAACTAAAACAAGTGCCTAATATTCGAATAACTTAATATCCAACAAAATATATTTAAATCTTTTAAATTAACTTAAAATCCCGTAAAATCTAATGAAATTCCTGAAAATTCCTTTAACATTCTAAATAATTTATAGTAAAATTCCTCAAATTTCGTAAAATCACTTCATAGTCCTGAATTTTTCTTAAGATTCCAAAAAATATCGTAAAATTGCTTAGAATTATTTAAGATACCACGAAATTTCATGAAATCCCGATAAATATTGTAAAATCTCAATAAATTTCGCAAAATCTTTTTAACTTCCTTAAAATTATTGAAAATCTCTTGTAATCTCATTAAATCCTTGTAATTTCTGAAAATCCAATGAAATTTCGTAAAATCCCATGAAAGTTCCTAAAATTATTTTTAATTCCACAAAATATCGTTGAATCCTTTAAAATTATTTCAACTGATAAAATCCTATCTCTCAAAACCCTTTAAAGTTCCTGAAATTACTTAAAATTATTCAAAACTTTATGAAATCTAATGAAGCTCCATTAAATTGCGTTAAGTCACTTGATATTTCTTAAATCTTAAAATCCCACAACATACCATTAAATTCCTTAAAGTTATTTAAAATCCCATGAAATCTCTTAAAATTTCTGTAATTCCCAATCAATTTCGTAAAATCCTTTTAACTTTCTTAACATTATTCAAAATTCCATGAAATCTCATTAAAAAATCCCTTAAAAAATATACCTGAAAATCCAATCCAATTTCTTAAAATCCCCTTAAAAGTTCCTAAAATTTCACAAAATATCGTTTTAAATCACTTTAAAATTACTTAAAATTCCTGAAAACCAATAAAAACCTCTCACAATAAATTCCATAAAATTCCTTGGAATTCCAGGAATTTATTTGACATCGAAAATAATCTGAAGATATAGTTTTCAAATTCGGCACATTCACAGAATTCTCGCAATTTCTAAAGAAATTTCAGGTTTTTGACAGCAATCGTGTTCAATATTTCGAAGAAGGGGTTAAATACAAGACATATAGATATTATATACGCATATTCTAATACATTTTTTTTACATTTTGATTTAGGATCCATTATTCAACTCGTTGACGATCTGCAGTGATCTGAGTATTTATCCGCTGTTTCCACGCCGTTTCACCTAAAATCCATGCATTTTACACCTGCCTTTTTTGATCCGACAAATTATACGCTTGCATTGTAGCTAACAATGTAAACTTCCCGACATATTTCGTGTAAAATACGAATTTGCATGCGAATTCATTCTATCGGGGATGAAATTTTCGGAAGTTTAATAAATCAACTATAATCAATTAATCGTCCAGCAAATAATCTAATTTTCGAATAAAAGCGATATGAATCGGGAAATCGCTTAGGGACTGATCATAAATTACGTTACCACTGATGAGGGAGCGAGCATCCAAACCTGCACGTTTATATTTGAGGAAAGGGGATAATTGAGTAATTTATGAATTCGGTATTATTTTTATTCAGAAAATTTGTTTACATTTTAAATGCACAATATACATACATTTGCGTAAAAAAATTATAAGTAAATTTTATAGTAAATATTTCTTGGATTTAACCTTATAGATACAAAAAATTAGTAATAAATAAGTTATGAGAAATAAGAAAGAAAATAAATAAAGTATCCTTTTAAGTAAACATTGACTTCCAAATCTTATTCTCGACTTTCAAAAAGTATTATAAGACTTTATTTGCCCTTCAACGATTCTAAAAATGTTTATTTATTTATATAAATTTCGCTACACTTCTTTAAAAGGCTTCGGAATGTTTTGCAAAAATTTTAATTATTTTTGTAATTCTTTGAAACATTGTTTCTATTTCAAATGTTAATAATTCGATCTCTTGTAAGTAAAAGTGCCAAATTGTACACTATTTTTTTTTAAACTTTAATTGATTTGTGTCTCGTTTTTGTATTCCTTCTGCTAAAAAATATATGAAAAGTTATTGTTATTATAATATTATTTAATTGTCAACTCGAATGGATAAATTTGTTTGAGGCTTGTGTTTCAATCGTGGAGGTTAAGCAGCGTTTGACTAAGTGACAATAATAGATATTTAATCTAATTTCCATGAATTATATGAATGCGCAAAAACATTTATTTCAGTTTTATATGAATAATAAATAGAAATGTTTAAAATTTAACCAATTGTCCAAAAAAATATATATCTATAAAAAATTCTTTCTTACGTTTTATAAACTAAATATAAATTAAATATAAAAATATTTGATTATTAGTCATAATAAATAAATTTAATCGTTTATTTTAAATACGCATATTGCTATAAAACTGTAAAAATTCAAAATTCAAGTGCTCTGAGTACTCATAAGTTCGTCAAAAAGATTTTTTTTTTCTCTGAGAGATAGCAACAAAATTGCTATAGTAACTATTTTATATGCTTACGATATCTATTTTGAAATATGAAATCGCACGTGTGCTTTCGCGCACGTGTTTGCCATTAATTTAATTTTTATAGTTTGTGATATGAGGTAAGAGTGCTCTTATCCTCATATTTATGTTTTTCCTATCGCAGACATAGTTAAAATTTTATTTTTAAAAATTTCAGTTTTATATAGGAATAAAGTTTCATCATATAAATCTTACAAACGATCAATTTCACTATAATATATATTTATAAAAAATAAATTTTCAAATTTTTTAGAAAAATCGCCGCCATTTTATCACTTTTAAGAATTTTTCGAAGTATTACGGTGGGTTTCAAAGGTAAATAGAAAGAACTGCCCAAATAAAAGAGAGAAAATATAATATCTATATATCGGTTTAGAAAAAGCAAAAATTAGAAAAATTTTTCCGATCTGTTTAAAATCTCTTAGAATACTCTAAATCCCATGAAATTCTTATTTGTGACTGAAAATCTCCCAAAACTACTAGAAACCGCTTTAAATTACTTAAAATTCCACAAAAACACTTTAAACTTCTCAAAATTCTTTAAAATTACATAAAAACGTTTAAAATCTCATAAAATTCGTAGAAATATTTTTAAATTCCTCGATAATCCTTACAGTATATCTTAAACCTTTTTAAAAATTTATAAAATCCTTTTTGTTAAATTCCTCTAATTCTTTACACTTCTTCAAAATCCCAGAGATACAGAACTTCTTGACAGTCTTTACAAACGCTTTATTTAAAAGATAAATAATTTTACGATATTATCTTGATTTTATTTGATCCACATCTAGTCTTAAAATTATTACATTACAGTCAAAACAAGATCAATTTTTTTTCTAAAAAATCAAGAAAAAATATCGATCTCGTTTATTTCTTGCCGAAAAACACATAGAAAATTTAATTTGGCTAAAATACACAATTGAATCTGTATTACTGTATTATTATTAATATTTTATTTAATTTTCATTAAATTCTTCCCATAATGACTTGCAAGAGGAAACCGAGAGGACAAACTTCGTTAATTTTTGGAAAAATTTTTTAATTTTGCTTTTCATGCTCCGTTCATGACTATATAATAACCACATAAATTGATGCGATGCGGTATAAGATAACTTAATTAGGTCCGTGAATTTAGCATCGGACTCTTTATAGATACGATGAAAGGATCTTGAGCGGTGTTTAGCATCGGGGTCTGAAATAATCTGCATAATGTAAAATTTCGTAAAATGATACTATTTTTCATGGAAGCATACTTTGTTCCACGTTACATGCTTAACTCGTTTACCCGTTTTCTTACGTCCATTTTGATTCTGACAAGATGGCACCTCCCAACATTATCCATATTATATGTGATACCAAGATATACCTTCGTGAGCAAGCTGGTCATCATCATTAGGTTGTCAAGAATCGCGTTATTATGCTTTATATCCGTAGCGCTTCGTACGTACTACTTATGGAAAAAGAAGAGAGCAGGGCTGTCGATTAAATATGCAAAATTCGAATTTAAATAATGAGATCCTAATGATAGGCAAGTAGCGAATTCTAAGAGTCGAAACTGAATTGCGTGTATAATGAAGAGTTCGAAAAGCGACATCATTATGTTTTAGCTAGTCGATTTCGTGATATGAGCTGTTTATCGTCTTTTATAGGTCAATCAATTTACTATTATTACCATGCCAAATTGCTTGTATGATTAATGGCGACATGAACAAGGGCCAACAATTTTTTTAGTCTATAGGTAGAAATATCATTGAAGCACATATCAGTGACGTAAATCTCATCATTTTCTTCGAACAATTTTATCAGATTTAGTAGGATTTCTATAACGATTTTAAGAAATTGGAGAAATTAGAGAAAAAAATGTAATCCCTCAAAATCATATAAAAATTACAAGGAAACCTTCAAATTCTCTTATAATCTCTTCAAATGTTATCTTAAAATTTCATGAAATCCCTTAAAGTGTCTAAAAGTCTCCTAAAAATGTCAGAAATCTCTTTAAATTTCATAAAATTTCACGAAATCCTTTAAAAATCATTAAAGTCTTTTGATGTCCTCTAATAAAATCTAGCAAAACCTTAAAAATCATTTAAAATCACTAACAATACCAAAATCTTTTGAACATTCTCCCCTGAAATAGTTAAATTTCTCGGAAAACTGTAAACTCATTACCATTCCTGAAAATCTCATATTTTTCTAGAAACTACTTCCAATTCCTTAAAATTTCATCAAATCATATTCAAATCCCTTAAAATTCTTTAAAATCCTACAACATTTAAAATTCCTAGAAACTTTTTTAAATTCTTTAAAATTGTCGAAATCTTTTAAAAATCGTTAAAACCTTTTAAAAACCTCTAATAAAATCCACCAAAATCTTTAACGTCATTCTAAATCTCTTGAAATGTCATAAAATCCCTTAAAGTTACAGAAAATCTTTTGAAAATTCTCAAAATCCCCTGAAATACTTTAAATTTCACCGAAAATTGTAAACCCCTTAAAATTCATCGAAATCTTATAAATTTTCTAGAATCCACTTAAAATGCCTTCAAAACTCCACAAAATTATATTTAAAATCCCTTAAAATTCTTAGAAACCTCTTTAAATTCCTTAAACTTTCACGAAATCCTTTAGATATCATGAAAATCTTTTAAAATCCCTCAAAGTTCCACAAAACTATAAAAAGTTTCAAACTCTTCTGAAATACTTAAAATTTTCCGGAAAACTGTAAAACCCTTAAAATTCCTGAAAATCTTATAAATTTTCTAGAAACCACTTAAAAATCCTTAAGATTACACTTCATCATATATAAAATCCTTTAAAATTCTTTAAAATCCCACCCCAATAATTAAAATCGCTAAAATTCCTCTAAAAATCTTTTAACCCCACTTAATAAAATCCCACGAAAAACTTTAAAATTTGAAAATTTAACATAAACTCCCAAAGCTTTATAGAAACTTGCACGATCAGAATTATTCGAAAGCAGAAATATAAAAAGTAGGCAAAAATGAAGTGCACCCCACACGACGAGGGTCGATCGGAAGCACGCCCCAAGGAAACGCGAAATTCATGACTCACTGCGGGTGTATAGAGAGGGGGAGGTTTTTGATAGGCCGTTGATAGGATGTGGTATCGAGGAATGGTGTGGGGCAGAAGTAAAAATTATTGAGGGCAGTTTATCAGGCGCATTTGTCGGGCTAGTGATTTTCTTGAAATTTCGTCCATTGCCGATGTCAGAAGGGAGTTCATCGGGGCGTAGATCGACGGTACCACCCGCCGATCCAACGTTTCGTTCAGCGTTCAGCCGCGAGATGCGGAAGCGAAGGGAAATAAATTACACAGCGGCAAGTCCAGCGTTCACTTCTGCAAGCTCCCAAGGCCCAAGTGAACTAAAGCAACCAACTCCCCTTCTTTCTCCCTCTTTCGTCCTACGGCCCTGAACCCGATCAAAATCCACCCCGCGCCTCTCTAGCCACTCTACCTCTCCTTGTCAGTCCACTCATTATTAATGCTTTTCAATTTCCAGCGATGCTGCCAAGCCCCGCTTGACGAGCGACCACACTAACAAATTATGCAATTAAGGTTGTCTCTGCTATGTATTCGACGTACCCGAATCATCATCAGCCTACGCAATACTTATGTATACTTATGTATACTATCCATAGATAGGGGATTCGGAATCTAGATTCGTGAATAGAAGAGATTTTTCGAAGGTGAAACATTTTGGTGATTAGTCTCTGATTGAGACGAGAAGAAACGAAGATGTTAATGGCCGATGGGATAATGGGTTCATTGGAAAGAGTTTGATGAGTGAGAATATTAAAATGGCTATGGTGATTCATTTCTCAAATCCTTTTCTTCAATGTTTTAATTAATGGGAGAAGTTTTGAGGTGAATGGGCTCATTTCTATCGAATTGAAATCAGGGAATTATTATAAGATCATTATTCTAAGATTGTATAATAAATTTACTATTTTTTGTTAAGAAATTTAAATTCTTTTTGTGAAATTTAAAGGAATTTAAAGAGGTTTATAACGCTTTTGATGGGATGCATTTTCAAGTACTTAAAGGAATTTTACGGTTTGTCGGAAAATTAAAATGATTTTTCAACTATAAATTCTTAAATAATTAAAATTCAAAGCTGAGGCAAAAAGAAGAAAGATTTATCGTGTTCAACTGAAAATTAATGGTTAATTGTAATTTCCAAAACTTAATTTTTCGACTATAAGTTTTCAAATAATCAAAATTTAAAGCTGATGTTAGAAAAGTAAAGATTCCTTGTATCGAAAAGAATCGATTGACCTATATGATTAATTTCATTTGCTTGAAAAGTAAGAACTAAAGTTATGGTTCTCTATAACAATTTCGAAAATTTTGATTTTCATCTGTCTTGAAATAAAGAGATAGGAAGAAGAAGAAGATGGAAGAAGGGGGGATGGGAGAGGAATATTGTTTAATACATATATTTACAATGTGGAAAATTATTATTTGCAATAAATATTTATTTTTAAATAAAAAATATATACTAATTACAAACATGGGCTCCACGCGATTCTACTACTGCTTAAGGTTCTAGTCGATTTGTGGCAACTGTACGTACTATTGAGCTCATGCCGCCCTCTATTCCTACCCCTCGAAACCCTCAATATAATTAGCGACCGACAAATTTCTAACTACAACGATAATCGGGGCAAGACAATTTAGGGTCCAAGTGTATATCGTTTTCTTCTAGTGCTTGGGATAATGATGTTGATTCCGTAGGTGATCCAGATTATGTTAATTATGTGGATTATGTCTTATAAGTGTTAATTCTGGTTAATATGGTTGCTTAAATGTGCTTCAAGGCTCCGTATGTTCTCTACGATCCAAGTCTTGTACCTATGATCTTGCAAGTTTACAAAAACATCAGGATTACAACGACCTATAACTCCTCCATTCCAAAGGTGAACCCCAGCCAAATATATTCTACCATTCACCTGAACAACTAAAGGTGCACCAGCATCATCAACGCCACAGTATTGCTTCTCAGTTGCATCGAGAGTGCAAATATCACTTTCTGTTATCGGAAAAGTATTATGGTATAAGATTTTACAATCATGGTGGCTGATAATTGGAACAGTTATTGATCGCAAATGTTCAGGATGTTTCGTTTCGGGTCTGAAAATAGAGATAAGACAAACCTTAGATTATCCATTGTCTATGACATACTTTCCGTGTATTTAATATATTATTGATAACTTACTCTCCCATAGGATTATATCCCCATCCAGAAACAGTACCATGCATTTCAGAGTGAATAGGTCCTTCATACAATGATATTTTATGAGTACTTGCAGAAAATATGAAAGCTGGAGTAACCGTGATCAAAGCAATTCCATCAGTTTGTCTATGCGGGTGATCACTGAGTAATATGTTTTTGTTCGTTACCCTATGAATTACAGGATGACTATAGTGTGACACTACTGAAGTGCCAGAGTAAACTCTATACACTGATAGTTTATTATCAACACACTTAGGAACAGTGAGAACAATATGATTCGTCAGTATGACACCTGCGCAAAAATCAAGCTTTCTGAATGGTTTAATAGTAACAATATAAGGGAAATTTGAAATCTTCTCCCGTACGTCTCCACCTGGCCATCGATTAACTACACGTTTTTGTCGGTCAAGAAATTCTGATGATTGATCTGCAATTTGAAAAAATACCTCATAGTGTTTTCCTTATCTGCCAGTATATCATTTTAGATTTATATTTACAAAAATTGTGTTTATAGTTACCAATATCCTTTTCTGAAAGTTTACCAAAAATTCCTTCGCACAAAACGCCAAAAATAACTAAAAGATTCCAATATATTTTTGCCGACATTTTAACATATATATCATTTGAGTTACGCAGTTCAACTGATACCACTGTACTTTTAAGTCTCTGAGTAAAGTTTGTCTTTTATACGCAAAATTTGTTTGCAGTATTTAGGGTATAAAGATTCAGAGCGCACACAGTTCTGACGATTTTGATACGACAATAAAATGTAGCCAATAATACGAGTGATTATTGTGCAATACAAGTAAAATCATAAAGGCTGTAGCAAGAGACTCGAAGAATATATTATGATAATTCTAAATTGAAATCTCACTTTGGCTAATTTATATGTGATAAATGTTTCAAAATCGACTGAAACATAATTAGTTAATAAATGTATGGCGATTGCATAATAAAATTAGAGGTACTATTCAATATGAAAGAAATATATGGTAAATATAGAGATAAGATGAGCAAGATATTACACGAAACATTTCAATACAGGCATGTAAATTGCATACACATACACGCCTTACCTTTGAGTAAATATGGATAATCTTCAACAAATAATACGTCTCTTGTTAAATAGGTAATCGAGGCGAGGACAGAAATATCATTAATTAGATACGAAGCAATTCTATCTATTTTTAAGGGTTTTCTAAATATTCGAAGTATTTTATAAGGTTTCAAATGTATTGTGAGTTTTTGAGTAATTTTGTTTCTTCATAGAGGAAGCTTTTCTATTGTCAAATTTCGCTCGAATGCATCATCAGTCCAAACTAATTTATTCCAAAACATTTAAAAATGTATATAAGTCCTGATTTTTAATTTAAGTTCACTGTCATACCAGATATCAAAACTAAATAGTAATTACAATCCTCGTACTCATCACACAAAACAATCAAATTATCCTTTCCTTCATTGTACTGCACATAATTCACTTTATCACAATGATAAGTCAGCTTTTGGATAAAGAATGGTTGTGTCTAGGGTTTTAAGAAAATAACCTTCAATTGGTACAAAATGTACGAAAATACATTTAAATCGCTTAAGCTCTTCATTGAGAAAAGAACTGATACTTATATTTACACATAATTTAAAATACAGCAGGTTCGACTGTGCTTTCGTCTTCATGCTTACGAAATCATTTATTTGAAAGGTAACCATTGGACACTAATTGTAAGTCATAAAGAATTACAAATAATACGAACATTTCAGTAATAATATCCCTCAAACATTGAAATCATAATTTTATAAATTAAGTAGTAAAAGTATATTTTTCTCTTGAAAATAATCCATAACAATTTATTATTTTTTAGTAATAATACATAAGTTTACTATAAATTTTTACAAATTACAGATAAAGAACTGTTTACAGAGGAGACAGAACAATTATTTTAAAAATTTAGAGATTAAAGATATCCTAAGAGCGTTAAAAATATACAAAAAGCTAAAGAGCTTTAAAAGAGAACTTAAAAATTTTACGGAGACGATAGAGGTTAAAAGGAGACGTTAGTAAATCTCAAGAACATAGGGGCATGAACTCTAATGAAAAGGTTAAAAATGATGTAGAAACAAAATATTATTAAAATATCTTTAGGAGCGGATAAGTAG
>JAUESI010000003.1:5551594-5571636 GCA_032275145.1 Synergus laeviventris | reverse complement strand
TAAATAAAAACCGTTTTTTTCGAAATTCAAATGAGTTTTATGTAATTCAGAAGATTTTGTAGATTTTAAAACAATTTTGTAGAATTTTAAGGGAGTTCAGGACATTTTGTGGAATTTTAAAGGAATTCATGACCTTAAAGTTACTTAATATCTTATAAAATATTGTCAAATTCCATCAATTTACCTAAAACTCCACAAAATACCGACAAATATTCGTGAAAATCCAATGCAAGTTCTTAAAATCTCTTGAAATCTCTTGAAAGCCACTAAAATTGCTTAAAATCCCAGAAAACCTCGTTAAGCACTTCACTGAAAATCACAATATATTTCATAAAATGCCTTGATAATACCATAAAATCCTCAAATATAAATTAGTGTAAAGTGTTATACGAAGGATTTTAAAGCATTTCTTTACATCTTAAATGATTTCTAGGTATTTTAAGTTATTTTTAAAAATTCCTAGAAATTTAAAGTCCTTTTAGGGATTTCATATTTCTTCAGTCTAAATACGAATTAGTAAAGATTATACTAATGCAATTAGTAGCGTTGGGGTTGACTGTTAAATTAGTAATTTTATCACATTCTATTAAATGAAATGATAATATTTATGTTACTAAATAAATTATCAATAAATTCCTAGGGAAACATAAATTATTAATTTTTTAGATACGCACAGCGTGCAGCAATTGGCAGACATTCTACAGAATCTACTTAACTTTCAATTTATTTAATAATTTACTATTGGATGTAAATAAAATTCTATATTCATTATACAATATAATGTTTTCAAATTAATTTAAAATTACCGTTTAAAATAGTAACCAGGAATACAATTATCAATTTATTTAGTGTTAGCATTATAACCAATTCCTTTAGTATAATCGGCGCTATTTGAATTAGTAGAAAACTACTATACCATTAGAGAGTTTATCTGGACACCAAGCTAAATTGAAACCGTTTTTTACAAACTATTTACTAATTTTTTCTGATTCTGATAAAAATAGAGATAAAATAGAGCCGAATTAAAGAATTATTTTCTCGAACGTCGATTCCTGTAAGCAACTTTTTCAGTTCGGATGGATTGCTTCTTGCTGAAGGAGGTCTCTATGGGGACTCGGAGGCGTCATTAGGCTGAACCGAGGGAACTAATGCACCGTTCTCCAGATTTTGCCGGAGGCTTTGAAAAAACTAGACGAGGTCAGCAGAGGTGGAATAAGATGGAGTTTACTAAAAGTTTTCTTGTGTGGTATCTGGTTCGATTACCTTTCTCGTTCCAGAAAGGGATCGTCATTTTGATAGCCTAAAGTTGTACATATAAATCTGACTTCCCGTGTGCATGGAAAAACTTCCTGGCAGTCTTGAAAAAACCTGTATTTTTTTATCATACGCCACTATAATAGTAATATTTGTATTTTTTCGGAAGATTTGAAAGGTTTTTAGATTAAAAGGGGTTTCAAGAGATTGTGAAGGCATCAAAAGTAGTTTTTAAAGGATTCCAAGAATTTCAAGGGGATTTCAAAGAATTTCAAAAGGATTTCAAGATTCCCTCATTATTTCCGAGCAATTTAAAGGAATTTAAACTTACAAATATGACAATTATTATTAAATATCTATAATTAAAATTATATTTCTTAGAATTTAAATAGATTTCAATTAATAATTTCTAACGATTTCTATAGAGACTAAGTAATTCCAAAAGATGTTAAGAACTCATAATTCGCTGATTTAAATATAATTATAACTTTATTATATAATTTTGAATTCTTATGAAATCCGATGAAATGTCTTGAAATGTCTTGAAATTCTTGGAATCTTTCAAAAAATACTTTTGAATCCTTCAAAATATCTTGAAATTCCTTTATGTATTACTAAAACCCTTTCAAATCTTCCAAAATAATAGAAATATTATTATTATGTGTGACAAAAAATTATCTTTACTTATCATTGCTATGGATTTTAAAAGATTTCTTGCGATTTCATAGAATTTACAGAGATTTAAATTAATTTCTAACGATTTCTATTAGCGAATTTAAGTATTTCCAAAAGGAGTTAAGACCTCACAAGTATTGCAAGGCATTTCCAGAAATTTTATCGGATTGCAAAGGAATTTAAGTCATTTCAAGGAATTTATAGATTTCTTATGGTTTCCAGTGATTTTATGTACCAAAAGGTCTTGCGAGTACAAAAATTGCTTCAAAATTTTTCCACACGGGATTTCGAATGATTTCATGGAATTTGAAAGGATTTTATAGGATTTCTTCGGATTTAAAAAAATTCTGGTGAATTTCAAATAATTTCAAATGATTCTTAGAGATTAAATATAAAATTAATAAGACGTGAAAATAGATTTAATTGATATTTGAATACACAAAGCATTGTAAATGATATATTTTAGTGAAATATTCGTTAATAAACTAGAAAATAATAATCGTACTGTAATTTATTTGGTTAATTTAATATATCTATTTAGATAAGGTTTAAATAATTAAGTAAAGTAATGTATTAATTATTTAAAACAATACACAATATTTTTTTATGAAAATTTTCAAAATATGCTTTTATTCCTTGTTAAAACGCAAATAAACTTTTGCAATATAAATCCTTTGAAATCATTTACGATCTCTTGAATTCCCTTCGAATATCCTTTTAAAACTAATTTAATTAATTAAGAGAACCTTCGAAATTCCAAAAAATTCTTTAAGGTGTCTTGAAGTCCTTGGAAATTTTTACAATTTTTGAAAATCATTAGAAATGCTTATCAATCTTTGGAAATCCTTTATAATTTTTTTAACTACTTTGAAATCCATTGCAGTCCGATGAAATGTCTCGAAGTCTTGGAAAATATTTGACATCTGTTGTAATTACTTGAAATTATTTTAATGTCTTGAAATCGTTTAAAATAATTTAAAACCTCAATAAACGCCTTGACATGCCTTGAAGTACTTTTAAGTTGGTTTAAATTACTCAAAATGTCTAGACATCGTTTTAAATCATTTAAAATCGACTAAAATCTTATAGAATCCCTGAAAATATATGCCTCGAGTCTTTTCTGCTTTTATAATACGTATATTCAGATCCTTTTAAAATTGTTTGAATTCACCAAATCCTGTAAAATCCTTTGAAATCCCATTAAATTTTCCGAAATTCCTTAAAAATCTTTCAAATTTTTAATATCTTTTTGAAATTAGGTACTCGAAAACTTCCGAAATCGTTATGCCTAATCGCTTGAAACAATATCTATATTAAATCTTCTAAAATTTCTAGAATTCTTGGAATATTCAAAATAAATAAAATCTTTAAATCTATTCACGATCGCTGACAAGTGAAATTTCTAATTCGTAAAAGCAATATAAAACTAAGAAGAATAAGTAAATAGTAATGAAAAAAAGGGGAGGAGGCGTAAAAAGCATTTCTTCTCCTTTCAATTAATAATACCGACAAGAATTATAAAGTTTCTATTTATCCAGCAGTATCTGATCCCATTTTTTAAAAAGGGTCGTCAACTAGTTTTGTGCTCCTTTGCAGAAAGAATAGAAAGTAGCAGAACAGGGAGAAGATGAATGCCGAGGCCATCAGAGCGACGAACCATTTCTGCCTCATTGTGAACTCCATTTGCGACTCTTAGATTGCCGGTGAAATATCTGCCGCACTGATGGAAAAATCGCTAACGTAGGAACCTCGCAAAATAAAAGTAGCGGCATTTTTCAAATGGTCCCACCCGGGCGAACTAGCTACCATCTCTTGACTCTGTGGACTATAACAAAAACTGAAAAGCGATAGAGCGCCGCAGACTATAGTAGTACCAAATACAGCTAAGCGGTCTTCCAAAAGAAACTTGGAGACATTGACAGAGTCTCCAGTCTTTGCCCCTTTGACAACAAATGTTATCCAATTGCTCTAAATCAAGGCGTTCGTTCGTCGGTTGCATCTTTTCTCCAAAAATCGAAGTTTCCGAATTGCAAGACATCTTCCTCTCGGAAGCTGATGCAATGTCCACCTCTTTACGAACTGCATGGTCTCCGAGAATCGGTCACAGGAGATAAAGTCCGGTTCAGAAAATGCCATGAAGACTAATGATTGCAATTCCATAGACGGAACGATACATGGGAAACTGCTTTAAATCTCTCAGATTATTAAATACACAAATCTTGTCTATTCTGCAAACTCTACTGGTTTTCATTTCTTTTTTTTTTTTTCATTTGTTACTCAATTTGGTAATCCCCATTATCACTTATTTTTAGATGTAGTATTACTCAATCTCATGTGCGTGCCGGGAGTCATTAATGTAATATTCTCATTTTTTTACACACTTTTTCATTATTTTCAGAGACTTTTTTGGAAGCTTGGAAAAGGTGAAAGAAAGGTGCGCATGAAATGAATTAAAAGAATGAGGGATGTTTTAATTAATTTAGATGATTACAGCAGCTTCAGATTAAGACTATACTTTTAATTGAATTGTAAATTGAAATGTGTGTATAACAGAGATACAAATTATCTTCTTCTTCTTCTTCTTATTATTATTATTAATAATCATCCATAGAATGTTTCCGGCTGAAAATCTTACGTATTTCTCGTTGAAGAAACAACTGAGCTCCACTCCCTATTTGTAAAAACTCTTAAAAAAGTTATAAGGTTCCGTGAAATCAATTCGCCACTCCATGAAGCAAATGGCAATATCAGTATCATGCGAAGGTCATTACGAGAATTGCCACAAGAATTACAAGACCATCAGCCCAGTGGATTCCTGTGTTTTTTCTACTAAAAATCGAGAGAGCTTGAAGCTGGAAAGAAGCAAAATGGGGCAAAATAAGGTAGAGAAAGAGAAAGAGAGAAAGAAGCAGTAGTGGTACTGTAACGCGAGTATTTCGTGTTTTAAGAGTGGCTGATGAGATTTTAATCGCACTCCATCCACTTTATCTTCACTTTATTGCTTTCAACCCTGACCGACCAGTTCGTCAACTATACATTTCACGTCCAACCCTCCGAACCTCTCCTCGACCTAAAGCCAATTAATTTTGTCCTGTATATACCGCCTTTATCCCTTCCCCTCACCAAAAGAAATACGAAAATTTGAGGACACTGGACAGTTAGACATATGTATAATTCCTTCAAAGTTCACTTGAATTAGTGTTTGGATAAAGTTTCTATATGTACGAAGGAAACGAGGGTAATGAAATGGAAACGACATAATGGTCACGCCTTTTATATTCATGAAACAAACGTTGGTATTTATTTTTGAGGGCAGTTAATTTGTTAGATATTGGGTGAATTTACTAATAACCATGAATTGCTCAAAATTGTAGCTCTACATGGAGAAAACTGCTATAGCTGCCACAAACAGAAATTTAGTGAAATAGGGTGAAAATAACTTGAAGTTTATGTCATGTAAATTAATTTGAATTTTAAAGTGAATGGGTCGTTGACCCCCATCCGAGTATAACTGAGTCAAGCGCTGCTTAACTTGATTGATCAAATGGAAGCCTTAAAAAATTTCAGTGCCCATGGGACATTGAGTTGAAGTTTCAGACGTCTAGTCTGATGAAAATTTGTTGTCTTTTATTTTTGCATTTATTAGATTTAGAATATCAAAAAAAGTTCCCAGGACCATTTTATCTTTATTTATTTACTATCATAAATTTACATGTTGTTGCCTGGGACATTTTAAGTGATTTTAAGAAATTTCTAGGAATTTATTCTAATGTGGAGGAAACCAAATCAAATCCTTAACAATCCCACAAAATTACTTTAAATTCTTTAAATTCTCCTGTAAATTTTCAAAATCTCTTTATATCCCTACAATCAATTAAACCTTTTAGAATCCCTTGAAATTCCTTGAAATTCATTAAAATAACTTAAAATTTCTGCTAGTAAATGAATAATAGAAACTTTTTTTGTGTATTTTTATTCCAATATATGTGAAAAAAATTGACAGACTGGACGTCTGAAATTTCAAACCAATATAAGATCTACAGAAAGTTTCTTTCTTGAACATTAGGAAGCTATTTACATTGAAATGGTCACGCCTTCTATATTGAAACAAATGTTGGAACATATTTTTAAAGAAAGTCTATTTATTAGTTATTTGGCGAATTTATCAAAGGAGGCTAATGACAATCAAATGGCATCACTGGAATTAGTAGTTTTTTATGGTATATATTTAACTATAAAATAGCCTTCAATTGCCCATTTGAAGAATAGGAAACGTAATTGATGAATTAATAGTTGATTATGAAAATGTGAAAGAGTCGAGAAATTAGTTGGTTCTCTGTTTTAATTATTGGTCAATTAATGTCCAGTTTATTAATTATTTTACTTTCTAGAGAAACTTTTGTTCGAGATATTTTTACCGATCAGAATGGAAATATCGATTACTTCAAATTCATATTAAATACTTTTATTCCTTTTGGAAACTCCAATAATAATTTTTGTTTTGTAATTTTTAGTCAATTTTCAGTTTGAATAGTAAATAATCTACCAAATATAATTTATATCTGCCAATATAAATTTAAAGCAATAAAAGTTTTTTAAAATAAATTAAGAAAATTTAAATTATTTTAGATGAATATTAAATATTGATGAGATTTCAAAAGAATTAAAATGTTTTTAAGTGTTTACAAAAATTTTAAAAGCGATTTTGAAATCTTTTAACAGTAGTAAAGGACTTTTTATTTCAATAGATTATAAGGGATTTTAAGTGACTTTTCAAGATTTAAAGAATTTAAAACGATTTTAGAAGATATGTGAGAGAATTTTAAGAAAATTCGAAAAATTTCTAGCGACCTCAAATAATTTTAAGAAATTTCAAATGGTTTAAAAAAATTTCGTGGGACTTCAAAGGATTTTTAAAAGATTTAAAAATATTTACATCAATTTAAGCAATTTCAATAAACTTCATGTGATGTTAAATAATTTTTAAAGAATCTCAAAATTCGAGATTTTACAGAATTTATAGATTTCAAAAAATTTCAAAATATTTTGATAATTATTTTTAGAAGTTAAGATTTAAGATTTAAGCGTTTTCAGAAAATTTCAGAGTTATCAAAACATGTGAAAGAATTTCCGAGAAATTTCAAGTCATTTTAAAGAATTTTTAAACAATTTTAGAAGAATTCATGGGAGTCTCAAGATTTAAAGTAATTTAAAAATTGGGCTGAATTTTGCAATCGATGTTGAATCATATCAAAAAATTTTAAAGGATTTACAAAGGATTTCAAGTGATTTTAAAGAATTTAAAATGATTCAAGAGATTCTAAGTGATTCTAAGCAATTTAAAAGGATTTCAAGTGATTTTAATTAATTAAAATTAAGACATCTTAAACAAGTTTAAGAGATTTTACAGAATGTGAAGAAATTTCAAATGATTTTAGGGAATTTAAAGCGATTTGGAAACATTGTGTTCATGATATTAACAAATTCTAAAGGACTTTAATTGCCTATAAAAAAATTTAAGAATTTTCAAAAAATGTCAGAGTTATCAAAACAAGATTTTAAAGTAATTCGAAATCCAAAAATGTTTTTTGATTCTTTAAAATGCGTTCAATCTTCCTTATAAATATATGCTCAAAGATAGAATACCTTGCAGTTTATATATAAAAAATCATAAAATGCACTTTAATAATAATTTTCATGAAAATCTGTTTAAAGTTTCTATAAATATGTCCATATTTGTGGTCAATATACCATATATACATATATTAGTTAATTTTCTAATGAGTAAATATAACCACCTGTTATATATTTCGTTTTGACGTGGAAAACTCTTCAATGCCCTGTTTCATTATCAACAATAATATCTCAGTTGAATGACATTATTTTAAGGCGGGAATACCAATGTTATAAGATCGCTACTATGCACTTTTGCACGGGATTAATGTTTCTAGAGTCCGATATATATATTCTCTTAATTATCCCAAAACACCAATGTTTCGATTCGATGTCCCATCATTAAAACCCTCCATATCATCTTCCACATCACTTCCCGCCACCAACTCTCTAAAAATTGCGTGAAAGCAGTAGTGTGTCGAGAGTTTCGAATAGTGGAAAGACATAAATATGCATGTCTCCGTGGGCCCATGGCTCGTGTGTCGTTGATTGTTATATCTTCATCTGACCGGAGGTGGTGGTCCGGTAATACATTCAAAGTTGAACGCCGTAGGACTGCGGAGACAGAAGGGGGTTGAAACCGGTTAAGCGCGGGGGTGAGAGGGTCGGGGCGTAGGGAGGTTTCTCGTGTTTCATTTCCTGAGCTCCTATATAACTTTGTGCTCAACTCGACACCAGATTAATAACGGCCCCACCTATCCTATTCTACTCCACCCTGCTGAACAACTTCGCGTTGTTATGTGTACGCAGCTATAGACATAGCTGATCTGGCTCTCTCTTTTCCTCTCTTGCTCTATACCCCGAGTCACAGCAATGTTCATATCACCTCAATGGAAGCGCGACACGCTGAAAATTCTCAACATGTTCCGATCCATCCGCTGTTCCAGTCACGCCCGCCGAACCGTGTGTTGAAAACTATGCGAGGCTGACCGATGCGATCTGTACGCCAATTCGGAGTCGTCATGTTTCAATCCAAGAGTAAGCTGTCATTTGCCCCATGAACATTGAACATACCGCGACTTGTGTATTTTCTTCTCTTGAAAAACAAGAAGAAGGTCTGATGAAATATTTAGTTGTACTACTTCTCGTTAATAAGCGGCTGCACCTGGATCAGAGAGCTGCACGAAATTGACAACTGCATTATGTTCAATGTGTGACCACTGACCACCTCCCCATGCAGAAATTTTGATGGGGTCCTAATGGGTCCTGGTCTGGATTCATTATTTGCAATATTTGATTAATAGTTAATTTTCTGAAGAAAACCCCAGCATAAAAAGAAGTAGTAACTATATCGAATCAAGTAGTTTTAAAGAATCTTTTAACTTCAAAGTAATTCAAAGGAGTTTCAAGATTTTAGAGTAACCTGCAAAATTTGTTAAGTATGCATTTCAAGGGGTTTTAAATGATATTAGGGAATTTTAAAGGATTTTCAAAAGATTTCAAGTGATTTTAAGGAATTTAAGGAGATTTCAAGTAATTTCAAGTGATTCCACGAAATTTAAAAGGATTTAAGAAAGTGATTAAAGATATAATTTAAAGATTAAAGAGAATTTGAAGCAATTTAAATATATTTCAAATGATTTCACAGAACTTTTATAGGCTTTCAAAATAATTCAGTTTCAAGATTTTAAAGTAATTTAAATATTTTTTCAATTATTTCAAGGGATTTAAAATGATATTAAGGAATTTTAAAGGATTTTCAATAGATTTTAAGTGATTTTAATTAATTTAAGAATTAAAGAATTTTAAAATAATTTCGAATGAGTTTCAAGATTTTATTGAAAAATAAAAATCCCTACCCTAGCCTCGTCCGAACCCTATTTTAAATAGGGATAAATGGGTCAATTTCATGTAATTCTGATAAATCAAATAATTACATTTTTAGTTAATTTATTAAGCTGCCAAAGTAGTAGATCTGTTCAAATAATTTAAAAATCAAGTGTGAAAGTCAAAAAGAAGATTTCGAAATAAATCGTGGTTAAATTTCAAATTTCGAAGTCAGGTTTCAACTGGAGAGTGAATGGCAACAAATAAACCATAAAGTTAAGTATATTTCAATCGAATATGGGCAATCGATTTACGTATTTACTCCTTAGACAATAAAATGTAAGGTAAACGATTCGCAAGTTAAATTTCAAATTCAAGTTCGTAAATAATATTTGGCGCACAGAGAATTCAAAATTACAAATCAGAAAATTTTACTAAATCATGAAACGAATCAGATGAAGTTCAATAATAATTCATGATCACAAGAAAATATTCAAAACGAGCATATTAAATACATTGATAAATTCAGTACTCCAAACAATAAAATACATGAATATAGACATCATCAAATGTACGGTATTTGGATGTTAAAATTAATCACATAATATAAATAAAATAATCAAACAAATCGTGTATATTGTACCAATCCAATTTATAAAGCAACTCGTGCAGAAATTTGGATGGGATTCTGGTGGGGCTTTGGATAGTTTGCCGTTGTTCTAGTGTGGTTCTGACCTCAAAACTGACAAGGACCCCAAAGGCGCATCAAACTTTCACTAGTAAGTACCCCAAGTAGGGAAAATTGGTCAATACCCCATAAAATTTATAAAAAATGAGTTTTGGATTAACTATTTATATTGTTTGATTACTTAACTACTTAATTTTTGAAAAAAATATGAATTTAAAAAATAATTAGTATTAAACCGAGAATAGATTCACGCAATCCCATAATCTTAAGCGTACAATCTCTTTTCACTCATTGGTTGGATTTCTATTCGCTGCCTGCACTTGAAAATGTAGATCAGAGCTGCCAATTGATTTTAAGGAATTTAAAGCGATTTCAATAGATTTCCAGTGATTTTAAAGAGTTTTAGAAGAATTTAGAATTCTCTGGAAATTATTGGAATTCTTCTCATAAATTTATTGGAATTCGTTGGAATTCATTCTGAACTTATTTTGAATTCTTAGTAATTTATTGGAATTAATTGAAATTGAATGGAATTCATTGGGATTTCTCGTACTTTATTGAAATTCGTTGGAATTCATTCTTAAATCTTTGGTTTTTGTTGGACTTTTAAAAATTCATTTAAATTCACTGAAAATTATTGGAATTCCATCTGAATTTTCTGGTATTCATGGAATTTTCTTCAAATTCACGGAAAGTCAAAGGAATTCACAGAAATTCACTACAATTTACTTAAGTTTATTATAATTCGCCAGATTTCACTGAAATTCGTAGAAATTGATAGAAATTCATTCTGAATTCTCTGGAAATTATTTGACTTCTAAGAAATTCATTGAATTTTTCTAATTTTATTGAAATTCTTTTGAATACATTCTAAAATCTTTTGAATTTATTGAACTTTTAAAACATTCATTGGAATTCACTGGAAATCATTAATATTCATTCTAATTTCTTTGGAATTATTGGAGTCCTCAGAAATTCTGTTCATTCTGTCATGATCCAAAAATATGTGAATTTTGAGTTTTGCTGAACGATAATAATTGATCTCTGCAACTTTCACCAATGCTCAATTTTGTAAACCGAAAATTTGACTGCATGTTTTTGAAGGTCTTATTGCGGCTTCTCATTCGTTCGACAAAGTTGTTATACTTGTGCTATTTTTGAACTGTGAATCTGATGTGTTTATGAACGTGATTGAAATTGGCGAGAAATAATTTATTTTGAATTGGGTCTGGCAAAATAAAAATTCGAATCTCTATTTGAAGATTAGGATGTTGACATTATATCTATTATTTGATTTTTTTTGTGTTCATATGTCGCACAGTGTCTATATATACTTGAATACATTTTATATTTGTATATTTAATTAACGGTAGAAATCTATCGGTCCAAGCATCCTGAATATGATGCATGTACTTAATATATACGTTTTGTCAATATAAATGTAAAAGATTTATTACACTGAAAACTCGAACGATCAAAATTAAAATGGAAAATTGTTCTCTGCACTAAATGAACGCGCGAAATATAAACTGCTCGCCTCAAATAAAAGAAAGTTATTGCGGCAAATCAATAACATATTTATAATGTGACTTTCTGCTGTTCCTTCGGCAAAAACCTGCGAAAGAAACACGATACTTATAATAGAATCTAATCAAAACTCTCTTCCCTCACTTAAACGAAAAATGTCCTCTCACCATAACTATTTCCCATTACATTTATGGATTCCAAGAATATTATCGATAATCAAAGCGCTATCTAACGAGAGTTCGAACGCCTTCTTTCGGGTACATGCTATGTTTATCTCTTGCCGCACGATCTCCTCTAATTCTGATCCGCGACCGTGATTGCCACGTTGCGTGCCAAAGTGGGTATATGTGTATATGCATGCTCGCGTACACGCCATTACTCTCTGGACGGCGGTTGTATGGCACAAAGCATGTTCAAGAAAACTCATATATATATACATGTATTCCACTTGTTCTGGATGCCCAGCGACAGAAGGGTGGAAAATATACAGAAATTGAGGGTGGGATGCTTGCGGGGACAAGCCCACCATAATGTGTATTTGATTATACGTCAGAAATCACAGAGGGGCATTAACCAGCCATTTTGGTCAATGGTTTACTTTCAAACCTAGCAAGGAAGAGTTTCGCTTGTTTTTATTAAGAACATTATCTATTGCTTAAAATGAATAAACGGGGGCATTATTATAAGGGGGGCATTATTCGGAGCGAGAAAGAACAGTCTAGAAAAAAACTATGTTGGTGATAAAGCGGAATTAACGGTAAAACATTTTTTATTTCAAAAGGGATTTCAAAAGATTTTTTAGGAATATGGAGTGATTTCAAGACGTTTATATATTTTTAAGACTTTCTAGGGAACATCAAGGGATCAAAAGATAATTCAGGAGATAATAATGGATTTTGAAATATTTTTGGGAATCTTCAGGATTTTAAAGGGGCTTTTCAATTTCGTGGAATTTTCTTCAATTTCGAAGGATTTCAAAAGATATTTTAGGAATATGACATGATTTCACGAGATTTTTATTGAGATCAAGAGTTTTATTGTCTTTTTACAGGATTTAAGGATATAGTACAGAGGATTTCAATAGATTTTGAAACATTTATGAGAATTTTCAAGATTTTGAGGGATTTTAAAAGAGTTTCGGAAATTTTTGGGAATTCAAAAGAATTTCAAAAGATTTCTAGGAATATGAAAGGATTTCACATTATTGTATTTCGTTGGATACTAGGGCATTTTTGGAGGTATATAAAGGTTTTAAAGTATTTCAAAGGATTTCAAATCATTTATCTAATTGAAAAAAATTAGCAAAAATTGAAATAGATTAAAAGAATATCAATGGGTATCTAAAAATGTTTAAGGGATTTTGAGGAATTTTGATGGAATCTAATGTTTAAAAAATTGTTTAGGAATATGAAATACTTAACAAATTTGGGTAATTATATACTTCAAAATCTGGAAACACCCCCCTGATTTCTTTTGAAATCCAATATTAGTTTAAGGATTTTCAATTATTTTTAAGTATCTGTAAATATTGTAACGGATATTCAATGACATTAAAAAATTCCAAAGGACTTTAATTGAATATAAAAAAATTTAAGAATATTCCAGAAATTTCAGGTAATTGTCAAAACAGGATTTTGAAGTAATTTTAAAACGAAAAATTTTTTTAGATTCTCGTCAATTTGGTAAATCAATTGAAATGTGCTCAAATTATAGTTTAAATCCCTTGAAACCATTCGTAAGCATTTGCAAATCTTTGAGATCACTACAATTTAAATCTTTTGAAATTTCTTTAAATTCTGTAATAATTAAAATCCATGGAAATACATTTAAAAAATATTTAATTACTTGAAAATTTTGAAACTCTTCTGAATTCTTTTAAAATTCTTCAAAGCTTCCTGTAGAGTAGATCACTCAAAATCTTTTGAAATTTGACAAGATGTCTTGATGTATTTTATGATGGGCCAGGATATAGAGCACCAATTAACAGCCATCTAAGGTAGGTATCCAATCTAAATATCTAGACACTAAGTTTGAATAACAAGATAATAAGGCTGAATATTTATATGTTTATAGGATGAATATCTAGATATTTAGGATGAATATATTTGTCATTCAATTTTTTGACTGTCTAGATGGTAAGTTTTAATATCCATTTTTCTCCATGCGATTTTTCCAACAGGAAATTTGCTTTGTAACTGCATTCTGCAGTTATGGCATTTCACATTCTTATGGTGTTGGTAGCAGTGTAATATCAAATATTTCACGTCCTATAATAAGTCTTAGACTTGCATTAGCGAACTTCCTCACACTTGATGCACCCCTTTTAAAAAACCCGGTGTAAGTAGTTGGGTAGAAAACGGCATGGTCGATGGATGCGCCTCCATAATAATCATCATCAACATCATCATCATTATAGTCGGTGGCTCCCATACCACTTCATTCCGTTCCATCCCATCTCATCTCGTCCCAGTTTATAACACTGCTCAGTGCTCACCTCACTATTACTAGCAATGACGATAACCACTGGTAGCAAGTTCCTTTCATCATATCAGTACACAATCTTTTACTCTCATCGCTGTATAAAGATTTTCGCCATTAATATGTATGTACTGAATTTCAGTAGATGATTAATAATAAATAATGAACAAGCAGTAGTATTTTTCATATTAAATAACTGACGTATTGTTCTTTCCGATTTTCCATTTAAATTATTTTTTAAATTGCTTCGAAATTAATTCGTATACAGAAAAAAATGTAGTTTACGAGAGTCGGTCAATAAATATGGTAAACAATACAGAAAAACACCTTTTTCATGCATAATCTTTTTTTATTTTTCAACATAATGTAATTCAACTTTTACACTTTTTGTCTAGCGCTCTTTCAATTTTTGTATAATACCCTTGGAAAAGTTGGAAGTTTTAAAGCCTTTGAAATACTCATCTACATCTGCATCCAAATCTTGAGGTTTGGAAATAAAAAAATGTTATTCTTCATGTGCTGATTACAAAATTTATTTTTTAATTCAGAAGAAAAAAGGAATTTATTTACTTCAGAATTTATCAACTTTAACCAACACATTCTCATCAGGACACACGCGCTTCGTGCTCGATATTTGATATAAACCTCACGCTTCGCGCTCGGTTCTGTTCACCATGTATAAAATTTAAATAAATAAATACAAATTTTAGCGCGCCTACGACACGCCATTTATTCGTAGCGCTTGGCGCTCGGGAATATTTGTTTGTCGAGATTCGATGCTTCATATTATTTTTGTAAAATTTTTTCATCTCTCACATTTTTTGGCAGGAAAATAAAATTTTTAAAACATTTTTCGCGATTAAAACAAAAACTACTTATTATATCAAAAAATGAACAAGGGAGAATTTGAAGATCCTTTTAAGACCAATAATTATGTTTCTAATCATTTTTCTATATCTCGCGTTAGTTAATTGTTGTGCTAATGTAGAGTGTTTGAAAAAAGCAACATTTTTCACCTCTGCACTTTTGTTTATATCGTGTGCTGTTTAGCTTTAAATTTTTATTTTCTTTAGTTTTTTTGAATTTTCGAAATGTTATATATAAGTCTGACAGACACATTCGTAAAAACATGTTTTTCGGGTTTAGGGCGCGAAAAAGGTGGACATTTATTTATTAAACCTTCATTTAAGTCCCTTTTCAGACTTAATGCTAGATTTAAGCTCATCTTATGCTTGAAACAAGAACGTTTTAGTCTTAAAAACAGGTTTTTACGGTCTTGTTTGACGACTAATATGGGCTTAAATCTAAATTAACCATTAGATCTAAAATCGGACTTAAATTAAGGTTTAATAAAAACAAGTTGTAAAATAAACCCTCTTTTTTCTATTTATTTATGACTTTTAGGGAATTTCAAATTAATAAAAAAAATTCATAGGATTTCAATGTATTTTGAAAAACTTTGGGGAATTCTCCCAATTTTGAGGGATTGTAAAAAAAATAATGGAATGTTCAAGAAATATAAGATTTTAAATAGTTTTTTTAGTAATATTAAAGGATTTTATAAGATTTAAAGCAAATGCATAGGATTTCAATGCATTTTTAGAAACTTTTGGAAATCTTCAGGATTTTCAGAGCTCTTAAATGATTTCTTGGGATTTTCAACATTCCGAAGAATTTCAAGATTTTTCAGGAATATAAAACGATTTCACGAGATTTCAAGAGTTTTATGGATTTTTAAGGAACTCTATGATATCTCGTTTGATTAAAATCCAACGAAATATATAATGTGAAATCCTTGCATATCCCTAAAAATGTCTTTTGAAATCTTTTATTATACCTAGAAATCTTTAGAATTCGTTAAAATTTCCGGAACTCTTTTAAAATCCCTAAAAATTCTGAAAATGTAGATAAATATTTCGAAAGCCATTGAAATCCTCTGAATTTTCTTTAATTTCCTTGAAATTCCCTGAAAAGTCATAAAAATCATAAAATCTCGTTTGAAAGTTTTCATAATTCTAAACAATCTTGTGAAATCTTGTCATATATTTCAAAATAATCTTTTGAAATATTTTAGATTTTTCGAATACTCTGTTAATTCTTTTTCAATCTTTAAAAATCCTGAAAATTCCCAAAAATGTTTCAAAATTCATTGAAATCATCTGAATTTTCTTGAAATCCTTTAAAATTCATTAAGTGTCTAGATATTAAAAAAAAATCAGATATTTTATTTAAAGGTATTTCAAAAAATTTTACAAGATTTTAAAGATATCAAGACATTTTAAAGGATTTCTAAAGAGTTTGAGCGGTTTTAAGGAACTTACCATAATGCGATTCAAATTTAGTTTCAAGATTTTCAATTAATTTGTAAATACTTTTAGGTACAACAATAATATTAATAATAATAATAAATATTTATCATGCAGCCAACAAAAAATAAAATCTACAAATATTGCAAAGAGTTTTTAATAATTTTAAAACATGTGAAAGGATTTTGAGGAAATTAAAAAAATTCAGAACAGTTTCATGATTTGCACGTAATTTGAAAACCAAAGAAATATTTTTGAATTCTTTAGAAGCTGTTAAATCTATTGAAATTTTCTGAAATCATTTAAGAAAACTTAAATACTCTCGAAATCTTTTGAAAAATCTTTTAAAATCAGTTGAAATCAAACAAAGAATATTAAAATCTCTTGAAATCACTCAAAGCTTTTTGATAATTCTTCGAAATTTGTTTGAGTGTTTTAAAATCTGTTAAAACTCCTTAAATAGTTTTGAATTTCTTTTAAGTCTTTTGAAATAATATCCTAAAATACTTTAAAAAAAATTATAATCTTGTGAATTCACTGAAAATCTTCTAAATTCTTTCGCGTATTTCAAGACATATGTATATTGCAATGCTTTGACAATTTTTGAAATTTTTTTGAATTCACGTTATATCCTTGCAGTTCATAGAAGCGGTTTTTACAAATTATTGACAAAGGGCCGCGCATGATATTCTATTTACTAGAAATTATTAGGTACACTTTCTCATCAGTTACTTTTTCCAAATATATTCGAGTATCTCGCTCTTTACAATTACAGGAATAATAATTAACGAATCAGAAATCGGTTAATACAAAAGTCACAATTCACGAAACGATCACGACTATTCTATAGTGCGACGACATTATCGAATCGAGGCTATGAATAAATAATATGGAGACGAAGGTGACGTCGGTGTTGGTGGTCGAATATCCAGCATAGCGAACGTAATGTGGTGGGGGACCGAGGGTGGCCCACCGACTATGAGTAATATTGTGGGCCATTTCCACCCCCAGGGAGTGCGGGGATGAGTGGGATTGGGAGCGAGAGTGGGTGGTGAGGTGATGTGCAAAAGAGAGAGACAGAGAGAGTGAGAAAGAGGGAAACCGTGAGAGTGAGAGGTAAAATGAGTGAGAAAGAGGGAGGAAGAGAAGAAGGTGGAAATAAGACTGAGAGAGACAGAAGGGGTGCCACGGAGGGAGGAGCAGCGATCCATCAGCGTCCCTCCACCCTCGCCTTTCCGCCACTCTCATTTTTCTCCACGTTCCGCGCTCCATCATGCCGCGTCACATCCGCCCTCTTTCATCCCTCTCTGCGTATCACCCTCTTTTCTCCTGTTTCCCTCGGTCTCCTCCTTTCTCTCTTTCTACATCCCTCGCGCTTTACCACCCTCTCGCGATCTACCTTTCGACCCTCAGCTACCCACTCCACTCTCAGAATGAAACCCCTTTAACATTCCCAGAATTCAAATTTAAGGCACTGATTGCACTTTTGAAATTCAGTAGATCAAGTTGCTGTACAGGCATGTCTGCTCCCTAAATTTGAATCAATTGTCATATTCAATAATTTCAATTAGCGACTCTTTCCTATAGCTGAAAATTCAATAAGAAATTCAAATACAAGTTGAAATATTAATTAAAGTATAAATTTGAATATAAATTTGAACATAAATTCAAATATAATTTAAGAATGCAATTCTAGCTATAAATCAGTTTTATTTCTATAACTGATGAGCAGTCAAAAAAAGAACTGATTTATAGCTATAGAATTGAAGTAAAATTTTAATTGATTAAAATTTAGAGGGAATTTGGTTGGTGTTTTGTCTTTTTTTAAATTTATTCTTAATTTATGATTGTTTTTCCTTTTTTGAATATTTTTTTATTGCAGCCGCAGAATTTCAAGGCATTGGAAGAAAATTGAGAGGATTTTAATGGATTTGGAGACATTTTAGAGAATGTTCAAGATTTTGAGGAATCTTGAGAGATATAATGGAATTTTCGAGAATTCTAAAGAATCCATAAAGTCTTTTTTTATGAATTTATGGAAGGATTAAACGATATTTCAAGATTTTCATTGATATTCTCTACAAAGCCATGAATTTAAATAAAATTCAGAGGGTTTCAATGATTTTTGTGAAATTTTTGGAAATCGTTAGGATTATCAGAGATTTTAAAAGATTTCATGGCATTTTTCATATTACCGAAGTGTGTGAAAAGTCTTTTTTTTAGGAATATGAAAAGATTTCATGAAATTTCAAGAGTTTAACGAGATTCCAAGTGATTTTAAGAAAAAACCAGAGGATTGCAATGGATTTTAAAACGTTTCTGAGATTTTGAGGGATTTAAAAAGATTTAATGGAATTTTCATCAATTTTCCAGAGGATTTAAGAAGATTTTTTCGGAATATGAAACGATTTCAAGAGTTTTATGGATTTTTAAATAATTTTATGATATTTGCTTTGATTTTAAAGAATTTTTAGAGGTATAAGAAGATTTAAAATCATTTCAAGCGAATTCAAAAGGTTTCCCTGACACTCTCAAAAATTAAACTGGACTAAAATCTTCTACATGGACATGAGTTACACGTCAAAGCAAGTAGTTTAAAACATTAGAACGATTTCCGGGAATTCCAACTAACGCAGTGTGCACTGTGTTTTGTCTTATCATAAAATTTCTGACGTACTTTCCCGAAAGCTGAAAAAATTCAGTTACAATTTCACAATTTCAAGATAAGAGTTTCGGTGCTATCTCTCAAGCAACGACTTATTTAGATTAAAGGTTTCAAATACTATATAAGCATCGTAAATAATTTGACAGTCTAGAAGCCGAATATTATTCAAAGAGACCCAAGAGTATATTTTCATCATCTGCACTGTATCTTTCAGTGTTATAGTAAAATTTTAGCTAAAATCTGCTTGAATCTTCTATAATTCTTTGCGGCGTTTTTTCTCAAGGAAGTACGGGATACTTTTGGAAAATGCACTCACATTATCTACGCAAACCTATGTCTGGAAAAATAGCAGATAAAGAAAGCACAACACAGCTATTTTTTCAAATTGCTGACGAAACATGAGAACTTCTCGTCCGCCAAAAGCGTGTAATTAATAGCGCTCCCGGTGGAGATGCAAAAGAGAGTATTAGAAGTGCTCCTTACATTGTAACTGTTAAAAAATTCTGAACTCATCTTAAGTGTGTTGAAATTCGAGCAGATGGGTATTACAGAGTTCAATCGGTTCTTCACGAGCAACAACGGATATAGTCATTATGTATCCATCCCCTAATGTAACAGTCCATAGAGCATAATTGTCGGAAATCATCCATATATAGACCTACTGATGGTATGGCTTTACTTACTGTTACTCCATCTGTTTATACGTGCAAGTAATTTGCGACGTATTGTTTTAAAAGTTCGCGTTCGGAAATTTGTTCAATTACTTAATAATCCAACACATAATATCATTAATTCATTTATTCGATATTTAACCTTATTTAGATTAGAGGTACATACATAAATGTTGATAATGACAGGTTTTGTAAATTTCGCGTGTCACGGAAAATATTGTCCTCTCCGCCTTTTCCTCAGGTCTTAACCGAAGTGCTAACTATCGAAACCCAAGTGAGCTTGTTATTCTTGATATTCTTATATTTTTCGACGCATTCCCAAATAATTCCTAAATATT
>JAUESI010000003.1:5534660-5551494 GCA_032275145.1 Synergus laeviventris | reverse complement strand
TGGGTAACTTTCAGGGGCTCAAAAATGTTGAAAAAAATTTTTAATACAAATTTCTTCTTTGCTTTTATGATGTTTAGATATTACTAAACATTATTTATCAATTCATTTTTTTGAAATATTAAAGTTGAAAAATCGACTTTTGTCCAACTATTTGTGACTTGTGGACGACGGCCCATTCGGAAGCTTTAACTTGCGAAAAAGCTATAAATATATGGTACACACATGGTCATGGTTTCACATTGCTGTGGACTGCAGGTGTGGGGGGAGTCAAGAAGGGCGTATGTAACGTGGTTAGGCTCAATGAGGATCACGTGATCGTGACGAGGTCAATTAGGGCGTATTTACGTGGTCAAGTAAGGGAGGTCAATAAGGACATATGGTCAATGGTGAAAACATCGCAATGTAAGTCACGTTGTCGAGGGGGGATTAAGAAGGGCGCATGTCACATGAACTGGATTCTTGACACAGCGGCAATGGCGATATCTTTTTATAATATATGGTATATATATATATATATATGTATGGCCCTAACCATGAAAATAGAAGGATCACGAGCGTCGCGTGGGCTTAATCCCAACGCGTAACAGAGTGGCCGTTGGTTGGATGACGCCTATCCATCATCCCACACGCTTGAGGGCAAGACCATCGTTTCACGATCGCGTGAGTGTCTCCGCAGTCTTATGTAAGTCCCGTAGTTCACACTATATTTTCCAGAGATGGGAAAACTGAGGGGTTAAGGTAAGAGGAAAGGCTCCAGCTTTAGCTCCAAGCTTTCAGCTTTAATTTCAGATTCAGGGATGCTGGAGACGGCAGAAAAGTGTAATCCCGGACGATCAGTGTACGGCAGATTCGGCCTTAATGAGCTCCTCAATGATAAATGACTCCGCGGGCGCGCCTCTCTTATCCTTGGTAAGAAGGGTGTATCGAACCTTGTAAGGTAAGGTGGTACATGGCTGGGTTTTGCGCCGGTTGGTATGATATCCATCCTCCAGCCGCTTCTCCATTTCTCGTCTCGCGCGCCGCGTGAAGCCTTCATCTCCGCCTACGATTCCTCAAACTCTGCCCAAGACTGGCCAACATGCAGGAATTCAAAATGGCGTCCTTCTGACCACCACAATAAGTGACAGACATCCATCCTGCCTGAGGACATTTCAATTCGGCTTCCTGCCTAGCACTGAGGACGTTGATTGAAAGCCAAATGTGACGCGATCCAACTTTTTTTCTCTTGTGAACATGATCCTTGAGACTGGGGACGGCGTGGTATATAACTTATATTGCTAGGATTGTATAAACTGAATTTATGAGGAGAACGGTATGTTGAAGTTAGAAAATTGGTTTAGTAATTTGTTTTAATTCTTTTTTTTTTTCTTTGCTTTTTTTATCTTGATAATGAGTTTCAGGCGGGGAATTGAATTTCGAGCGTGAACCACATTTCGAGATTTCAAATATTTCAAGAGGCTTCATAAAGACTTGGAGGGATTTTAAAGGATATCACCAATTTTTTTTATTTACACACATATTGAAATGTATTCAAAATCACACAACGTATGCAAGTTAAAAAGATAAATTAGCTGTGAAGTTGTTTCAATCAGCTCTTTGCTTCCACCCTTTCACTTCTGACATCGTCTTTGAATTTTGGTTATTTGAAGACTTATGGATATTTAATCAATTTTTCAAAATTACAAATAACCATAATTTCCCTAATTTTCAATTAAATGCATTAATCTTTAGGTCAACCGATTGGTCTCAACTCAAAGAATCTTCCTTCTTTGAAGTTTGATTACATATTTAAGAACTTATAGCCGAAAAATCAATTTTTGAAAATTAAAATTAAACACAACTTTATTATATTTTAATGAAATGCATTAGTATTATAGGTCAATCGATTCGACTCGACACGAGGAATCTTTTTTTTTTAATCAGTTTCGAATATTTATTATTTAAAAAGCGCGACATACACACACACACATCCGGATAACTTTTTTTTCAGGACATCATATTAGATATATTCCCCTTGAAATATATTGAAAAAAAAACCCTTTTTTTGGAAACTGGATCTTTTCACCAATACAAAGTAATTATTTTGTAATGAGGGAGCAACAGATTAAAATAAGCCTGTATGTTATTTAGTGCACATATTATTGTTTGACCATATGAATTATATAAATGATGATGACCTTTTTGCCTTGAAATCGATTGATGACACTGGAGGAAGAACACGAAGCCGCTTCTTAGACAAACGCTTTCATCTTAGCGTCCATTTTCATCTACCGAGAGCATGTAGTTCTGCATTTGAGGTGCGCAATTGCAGATAATAAAGGTACGTGACTATTCCGGATGTTTAGTAGGTACATACTACATAAATGTGTGGGCGTGTAGAATAACGCGTAGGCAAAGGGAATTGAGACGTCAAGCGCCCGCGGTGCTTGATGAATGCACGGCATTCAGCGGAACGAAAAGACCTTCGCTTGCAGGATGTTGTACTTCGCAATGGACCAGATGAAGCTAACGTGAATGTAACTTACTTGCTATACAGTTATATAGTTGTATAGTTATATATTTATATATATTATATATGGATATACATCTATAATTGTAACAGATTGTAATAGTGTTCTAGTGTTTTGGAGTTGTATATCTCGCTTGGCAACGACGTAGGTCTCACCAGCTTTCCTATCGGAAAACGATAAAAAAAAACGCTTGGAAGATTGGCGGTCACGCATCGCAGATTACAGGGCGTACAATTGTTTCAATGTATCTTGGTTCTTTCCTGGTTCCAATATTGCTCTCATAAATCCACACTTTGCCGGCTTAGTTAGATCTTCATTTACTTTTATTGCCTATAGTTCTGTCAAATGAATGACCAATGATTATTTCCGTGCTGGAGGCAAGTGTGATCGTTAAAGATATGGAATTAATATTTATTTGCGGGATATTTGATCATTTTCCTGTTAAAAGACATTAGGATCGAGAAATTTGCTGAAAGTCTTCAGAAATTAAGGAAGGGAAAAATTGGGGAAAATTGAAAAACTCCAGGAAACTTTTTAATTTTAGTTCTTATATTCGTATTTGCCTTAAGTCCGAATATTAGTCCAATATTGTTCGATCGACGGGGTTAAGCAATCACTTGACACGGTTTTACTTGGAAGGCGGTCGTTGTCCCATTAAATTTTTTGCACTTCCGAAAAGGCTGTTCCATTTTGATAGTAGATTGATTTTGATTCTTAGAAAATTAGGTTCCTTGAGATAATGATCTAGTTTATCACATTGTGATATGTTAAACCATTTTGAATGATCCAAGCCAAACATATTTTAAGAGTTTTAGCGAGAATTGATGAGATTTCAAGTAATGTTAAGGAACTTCAAAGGATTTTAGAAAATTTATTGAGATGTTTGAGTTATTCAAGGATTTTATGATATACAAGGAATTTTATGAAATTTATTGTGATTTTCAGCAATTTTGGGGACTTTTAAGATGTTTCAAGAGATTTAAAAAAATTGCATTGGATTTTTACGAATAGTTTACGATATTTGAAATGAGAATTACAATAATTTTCAAGGGTTTAAAATTTTAAAGGAATTTTAAGAGGTTTCTAGGAATTTAAATAAATTTTAACGAATTTTAAGGAATTTCGAAGGATATATTTTTTTTATACAGAAAAAATACATTTTTATGAAATATGCGTATCACATATTTGTGTAATATCTTGAGATCCCTTAAAATTCTACTAAATGTTTTTGATTTCGTAAAAATCAATTTAAAATATATTTCATCTGATACAACATTCAATTAATACATATTTCAAGCAGTTGCAATAAATTTTTCTTGATGATAAAAAGAGGGATAAGCCCTATCTCCGAGGGATCAACAAAAAATGGCGGTTAGTAAGATATCTCAAGAACGGCTTCGCTGATTGCTTTCAAGTTCTTTTCAATTATTTTAGATATAAAACTCGTCAGATTGAACGATCCCTTTTTTTTTTGAAGAATTTTTTTATGGTCAAAAAAGGAGCACAAACTTATTTCTGATACACAAAACGCCATTTTTTTGGATCCTGCGGACATTGGCTGTGACTCACTGGTTATGACTCCTTTATTAGGAAAAATGTATTGTAAATTCTTGAAATATGTGTTAATTAATGTTGAAACATTGGTAACAAAATGAATAAACCTGGGGTTTAATTATGTAACTCTTCGCCTTTCACTTTTCGGTTTTCGCGAGTCCTGTCATTGTTGACCTTTTAAACGTCACGAAATTATAATTTTGCACGCATTTAATTTTATTTGTCGATCAAACAGGATTCCGTCGGACTTTTTATGCGTAAAGTTTTGTTTGTGCAGTGAAAGAGTGCATTTTTAAATATTTGTATTTGGTTCGATGAGAATAAATTGAATTTTTGAAGAAATTTTATAATTATACTGATGAAACTTTGTTAGGCATTTAAAAAGAACTTTTTGAAATTTATTATAATTTTAGAGAAATAAAGGGATTTTACGTAATTTCAAAGAATTTTATAAAATTTCTATGTATTTAAAAAAATATGATGGTATTTTAAAGGATTTAACAATATTTTTGCGGTTTTTAAGTAATTTTAAAAATTTTTATGATTTGGCGAGATTTCATTGGATTTTATCAGATTTTAAAGGATTTCTTGGAATTTTCTGTAATTTAAAGTAGTTTTATGAAATTTATTTGAATTTTGGACAATATTTTAGGAATTTTTAATTTGACAGAAGTTTAAGGGATTTAAAAATGTTTTTTTGGAATCCCCCATATATATCCCTTAATTCTTTAAAATTCTAAGATAAAGTTTTAAATCCCCTTATATCCTTTATTATCCATTAAAACTATATTATTATAAAAAATCCAGTTCCATGACATCCTTTAAAATTTCACAACATTTTTTAAGAATCATTCAAATCTTTCTTAAAATCTCGTCTTAAAATTTCATAAAAATCTATTAGGGTTAAGCACCAGTCGTCTAATATTTGACGAAAATAAATTTAATTTTAATTTTTAACTGATAAATATATTTGGAAAAAGGATAAAAATAAGCTTTTAGCACATTCTAATGTACATTAAGCCACACAAATTGCAATCCTTTACAAAAATCGTTATATAACATTAATATAACCGTTATATGACAGTTATATAACATATATAAGATTTAATTACATTTTATCTTATTTTGAATAAAAATTATTAAATGTGACATTTGTGACCCAATCCAGTCGAAAGGTATTTGAAATTACCTTTTGAATGGTTCTGGCAAGATTATAATCTTCGAAATCCCTTAAAATATGTTAACATTTTTTTTAATTCCTAAAAACGAAAAGCGAATGGTGAAAAGTTATGTAATCGAAAAAAATGGCCGTTTATTCTTGAAATGTACACGGAGAAAATAAAATGGCTGAATTTACCATTTAAAATAGTCAACAATATGTGCTCTGAAAGTATTTTTCCTCGAATTTAATAAGTTTTACTATTTAAAATTGTAATTTGTGCTAAGAAAATTGTAAACCCTGCTATTTTCGTTGCAAAAGTTTCAATTTGAAATAGTAAAACTTATTAAATCCCGCAGGAAAAATACTTTCAGAGCGCATGTTGACTATCTTAAATGATATAAATTTCAGCTATTTTCTTTTCTCCGTGTAGGGATCCCTTATAATGCCCAACTTTTCAGCATGCCTGCAAATTCTCACAAAATATCATGACTAAAAATCTTGAAAAATAGGATGATTGGCAAATGAGGAACTCGTGTCTCGAAATTCGACTCGGGGCTGAATTTTTGATGAGCGAGCATGAAAAAAGGTGTGTAAGGCAGAAGTAGAGTTAGTGGAGAGCAAAGCAAAGAGAATACGTGGAGTGGTGACACGTACAAATTGCCCCCCTGTTTCCTTGCATTTGTCATTTTAGAACGGGGCAACCTCCAGGTTCTTTCATTTCCCAAATAATTCCGAACCCTCATTAATAACGTAACGCGCTAGCAAACGAAACAGCGCCAGCAGGTAGCAACGGTATATTTTTATTTGTTCGTTTCGACGAGCATTGCGTGTCTTCAACGTTTTGGCCTTGAAAATCAACGATTCTCGAGAATGGACAATCGATTTCTATCTGAAACTCGCGACCAGGTCCGAGACCGATTCTAGAATTGAAATGTCTTCAAAACAAATGACTCTTGTCAGTTAGGAAGAAGAAACGCCTATGACAAGTGCTCAGCTAGTCATAAAAGGCCATCAGCTTTTGCGGCTTGGAACTGAATGCAACATTCAGCTCCATTCTTTGGAGGTCCAATATATATAGTTGAACGAATTCAAAAGCGGGTAGATAATAGCGAATTTTGTTCAATTTTGAATATAAGGGATAATATAATATAATACAAGTCACTTTTTTCATTTCTAGATTCTCAGCAGATGAGAAAATAGAATATTATACATGTATTATTGTATTATACTACATGTACAAATTATATCATCGACTTTAGGGTACGTAAAAAGTTTTTAAATATTTCATAAACTTCTATAAAAACCTTAAGTAATTTTCCTGAAGAATTCTAAATCAGTTTTCGAAATTTTCATTGACTCTCAACATCTCGAACAAGTCAAGAATAAAAGTTTCCACATCTCTTTATAGAATTCTTCACGAAATATACTCCAGATTTTAAAAAAAGTTTATGAAATATTTTCAAACTTTTGACATATTCTTAAGTCGATGAAATTCAAATGTACAGTTCGTGTTGTTTTTAAGAGAAACCTCGACTGTCATTGGGTTGAAGTTTAAACAAATTTCCCAAAATCTTTTCATTTTTGTTTATTTAACAGCAGAGATTTAAAAGATTCTAAGAAATTTTAAGGAACTTCAAAGTATTTTTAAAAGAGTCCAAACAGATTAAGAATTTTCAAGGTATCATAAGATTTCGAGACATCTTAAAGAATGTCATCGGATTTTAAGTAATTTTAAAGAATTTTCAAAATTTTCAATAGATTTCAACGCTCTTTAAGTGATTTTAAGAAATTTAAAGGAATTAATTATAAATATTATAATGTGGGGAAATATCAAACGAAATCCCGTAAAATCCCAGCGGACAATAAAATTTAAAGACATTTTTAGAACATCCTTAAAACGTTTTTAGGGCGTAAAACTTAAAAGACGTTTAATTGTGGAACGTCCAAAAAAACGTCCTATAAGTCAGGCCAAAAAATATCCAATTTTCTAAATACGTCCTGTAAACGTTTTTAGAACATTTTTTATATTTTTAGAATGTTATTTGACCTGACTATGATCGTATATAAAATATTTCAAAATCCCTTGAAATATATTGAAATAATAACCTCTTCAGATTCCTTCAAATTCGTTAAATCAGTTAAAATGTCTAGAAATCTTGTGGAAACTCTAAATAAAAACTTTTAATAATTATTTTAAACTCATTTAAAAATCCCTTTAAAGTCTGTAAAATAAAGTTACCGAGATTTCATTAGATTTCATCAGATTTTAAAGGATTTCATGGAATTTTCTGAAATTTATTTGAATTTTGGACAATATTTAAGGATTTTACGGAATGTTAAAAGTTTTTTGGAATACTTTAAAATCATTTGAAACCTTTTAAAATCCTTTCAGATATATTGACCACTTTGACATTTTTTGTAAATCTTTACATTTTTTTATATTCTTTTAAAATCCTTTGAAATTTTTTTAGTATCATTAAAAATTCCTCCAACAGATTTTAAAAGATTTTTCTGACGACTTAAAAGAAATTTTTAAACATTTTAAGTATTGTGTTGATTGTATTGATTGTGTTGAAATTGTTCCGAAAATCATAAAAAGCAAAACTTTGAGAATATTTTGAGATTCCTTTTGAATACTTAACATATTTTCTCACCACATTGAAAATGTATTCAAATTCCATTAAATTCCTGGAAATTCATTGTAATCGCTCGAAATAATTGAAACAATCTGGCGAACATATATTTATATAAACTCTCATTTCCATATTCTTTAAAATTCTTGAATATTAAAATTTTTTAAAATATTTAAAAAAAATTTTTTATTACTTTAAAATCTTAAAACTCCCCTGAGGTATTTTGAAATTCTTTAAAAACTCCTTAACTCTTTTGAAACCGCTTTAAATTCATTACAATTAGTTGGCAGTTCTGATCTCGATTTTCAAGTATATATAGGCCGCAAATAAAAATTACATTTACTCTTTATTTATTTAAGCTGTTCACATAGGAATTTAAGTCATAAATGGACAGACTGAAATGTATCATAATTTTGATATCTATATCGTGATTATATTTTATGAAGCTACCAATCTTTAGAGTCTTGGCATAATTTAGTATACCAAAATCAGTTAACGCACGACGTGGTAGCTTCACTGCCAGTATTTTGACACAGGTTTTGTAGATTTAAGACCTTGACCTTGAGAATGGGGATTGAGATAGAGCCCTAGACCTTGTCGATAGAGTTTCAAGTTATTTAAATAACTTTTTTTCAAAAATTCTTGTTTTCTTCTAAAAATTATATATTTATATTATACACGATTGGTCTTGTGAAATATTTATCGAAATTCGTTAATGAATTTCCAATAATTTAAACAAATTCAATTGGTTTCAACAATTATTTTTTAAATAAAGCTAAATTGTTTAATGGATTAGTTTCTAGGTTTATTTAATTAACTCTAAATTATTTAAACAAATTACTTTTGTTTAAATGACTGTTTCTATAGTTAGTGAATTTTCAATAATTTAAACATATTAATTTTTTTAAACAATTTTTTTATCAAAAAATTAAATAATTGCCTAATGAATTAGTTTGTAGGTACTTTAGTTTTAGCATTCCTCACTCTAGGAAGATTATAGTATTAGACTAATTTGCAGGCTTCCTTCGAAATTCGACGAAACATCCTGAAACCCTTTCAAATTCTAGAACACGAAATTTTTTTTTAAATACTCAAAATCGTTTGAATTTCGCTGAAATCACTTGAAATTCGTTAAAAATTGTTTACAATTACTCAAAGTTTTGCATATTTTAAAATCCCTTAAAGTCCTTCAAAGTTATTAAAAATACCTTAAAATTTCCTCAAATCCTTTAACATCCCTTAAATTCTACGAAATCTTGTTTGAATTTCGTGAAAATCACTTAAAAATCGTCAAAAATTCCTTTGAAATTCCTATATAATAGAGATCTCTTGAAGTTACTTTCTATAAATAATGATAAGAAAAATAAACAATCAATCACAAACAAAAAGATTTCTTCTAATTTCAAGTTTGAGCTAACGACCTCATCATCACAAAATTACGGAAGCCAATCAGGAATCCTTTGAAAGGATTAAGGCTGGAATTTACAAACTATTTCCCCATTAAAAAGTCCATTAATGTCTTCTTCAATTAATCAACTCCACCTTTTTCTCAAAATCTTTCGAATCAGGTGCGGCTGCCGTAGATTTTGAATCACGCGAGTGATTGGCGTACCTAATGCTTTAAAGGTCGCGTGTGTTCGAAACGCTATGCTTCTACAACTACTCATATACATCAACAAACACGCACACAAATGTTATATATATATATATATATGGTATATATATATATATGGAAGTGAAAGATCGAGCGGGTAGGTAATTAAGGAAGCTTATTAAGGATTTACTTTTTAGCGGTCTGAAGGTATAGTAAAGACCAAAGGTAAAGGTACAAATGGCGTTCGATGCCGGTTTCGCCTTGGATTGGTTTTAAAATTAATGCTTTTCTCCGTTTCGGCTCCTAATGGATTCTGGGAGGGGCCCCGCGAGAACCAATCGCCTCAGGAGCTGCTTGGGTACAGTGAAAGTCTGACACCTACGAACCAATGTCGGCAGGTCGGATAACCTCGCATTCACTCCTTCTTTTACTCATTAGTGGCTGTTTATCTCGTCCTGGAAGAGCTCTCGCCATAATTGCCCCTACCTTTCCTGATATTATCACTCGATCTGGGACCAAATCGTCCGCCTAGTTCCAAGTGGCGATATTATTGTTTATGCAAATGATCCAATGAGTGCGGTTGCTCGTTGGTCTTGGTTTTAAAAAAAATATCAAACATAAGAAAAAAATCGAGAGGCAGGGCGTGTTCTCGAGAAGGAATTGGAACCCATTCGAGATGTCCTCTCGACTCGTATATCATTCTATATTTCATCAATACCAGTAGCCTGATCATTACGTATAATTACTCGAGCCAGTCGCTTGTATAGATTACGAATGTGATTCATGTTGTGGACCTTGGTAATTACTGAGGAGAATGACTTGTCGCGGTTTAAACTTAATTGGAGGTATTTGTTTCTCGAGTGCAAGCAATTAAGGAGTGATTTTGTTATTTTATGATGTGGCTAATGCAATTTTACACACATTGTAAGATGAGGGATTGTTTATAGGGGATTTGTTTGTTTGAAGCGGGGATATATTTTTGAATGTTAATAATCCTTTTGTTGTGTGCGAATTAACTGCATACGTATATAGACAATTGTATAAGTATTGAACAAAATATATAATAATATTGTGGATTTTAGACTATACAAGGTTAAATTCTCAACGAAAAAAATAAATTTCCCAATCAAGGCAATTTATCTTCAATCCAAAGTGTGAATTTTTAAAGCAATAAAAGTGTATTTTTAACGGAAAAGTTGAATTTTCATTGAAGAAAATTAATTTTCACACGTACGTATGCTTCGTGCATATATAGACGGTCATGTCATGACTTAATTGGTCTTTGCATCCCGGCCCTTTAAAAAAATGTTATGACGGACATGATCAGTGACAGTTCAATCCGAAATCCAACTATTCCAAAATGAAATTATCACTAATATGTTTTTAGGTCCCACTCTCGGATACACTTTTATGTTCATGTAACAGATATATTCATGTAAATTTTATATTTTTGAGGATGAAAGTGTATTTTTGAATGATTAAGTGAGTTTTCAACAAATAAAATATATTTCTATCAAAAATATAGTTGATTTTTCAACCAAAAATTGTGAATTTTTAATAGATTTTAGTTTACGTTTTAATAAAAAATTATATTTTCAACTAAATTTATTTGCGAAGGTAGAAGTTTATTTTCAAAGAAAAAGTTAAATTTTCAACATAAAAAATCAAATTTCAATCAAATAATAGATTGCCAACTAAATATTGAAATTTTCCACGAAAAAATATCTACTTAAAAGGGGTGTTGGAAAAAGCCTTTGAAAGTGCGTGTTAAAAAGGAGTACTTATAGTAAATAGGGTTGGAAAGAAAATTTGGAATAAGGGGTTTTGGAATAGTAACTAGGAAAATAGAGTTAGGAAAAGGGTGGGAAAGGGAATTTGAAATAGGGCGTATAGGAAAGATTCTTGAAAAACGGTGGTAAATTGGGGTTTGAAATAGCAATTTGGAATATTAAGTTAAGAAAAAGGCGAGAAAAGGGATTTGGAATAGCGGGTTGAATAGGGGTTGAAACTGAGGTTTTTTAAAAAATTATTGGAAAAATTGCTGGGAAAACGAAGTTGGGAAGAAGATTGAAAAAAGGGTTGACGGAAAGGTGATTAAAACAAGGGTTGTTGATAAGAAATACTCGAATATTTGAAAAAGATGCTTAAGAGAGGGTTTTAAACAATAGGAAAAGGGAATTAAAAAGTTGTTTGGAAAAGGTTTTTTTGAAAATGGATTTTTAAAGATATAGTGAGTTTTAAATAGGGGTGAAGAAAGAAGTTCAAAGAAGGTGTTTGAGATATAGTGGGAAAAGGTAAAAAGTGGTTGGAAATATATTTTGGATACTTTGAAAAGTGGTTATGGTGAAAGTGATTGGAAGAGGTTTTTGAAAAAGGTACTTAGAGAAGAGGGGTAATAGGGGAATAAAAATAAGGTATTTGGAAAAAGTTACTGGAAAGCTGAGTTTGAAAAGGTGTTTGGATAAGTGGCCTGGAAAAAGGATGGTGAAAATAGTTTGAGGAGGTACGAAAAGTTCTTGCAAACGAGGGGTTAAAACTTGGGGCTTTGAAAAATGTGGCAGGAAAGCAGAGTTGGACAAAGATTGAGAAAGGGAGTTATACAGAAAATGGTAAAAAGGGATTTTAAGAATAGGAAAAACGTGCTCGGAAATGTTTTTTGGAAAAGGTTTGTAGGAAAGGGAAAAGTGGTTTGGAAAGTGCGCAGGAAAAGGTTTTTGATAAAGAGTTTTGGAAAATAGATAAGTACTTGGAAAAGGGATTTTGGAAAAGTGATATTGAAAAACTGGGTTTAAAAAACCTGCTTGGAAAAATGGTCTGGAAGCAGGATGGAAAAGGTGGTTTTCGAAAAGGTGCTTGAAAATAGGGGAGGAGAATTAAGGGGTTTGAAAAAAGTGAGGTTTGTAAAAATATTTGGAAATCGGGGTTTTTGAATAGTGATCTAAGGTTTTGGAAAATATGGTTTAAAAATAGTTAGGAAAAGGTTTAGTGGAAAAGGGCCTTAAGAAAAGAGATTTGTTAAGAAAATCAGGAAAAGTTTGTTGCAGAAAAAATATGGTAAATAAGTCAGAAAATTGAAGAAATAAAGGGAAGAAAGTAACAAGAAGGGGGGAAACAAATGAATTATCATAAAATTGTCGAGCAATATAATCAGAAATAAAAGAAGTGTCGTGAATTTCACAAGGATGTATGAATTCGAGTGAGGGAGTAGATACACGAGTTAGGCAGCTGTCAAAGTCCGGAGAGCGAAGATGAAGTACCCATATGTGCGGTGCGCAAAAGGGCATCGGTGAGGTTATAGATGAGGGGGTTGGTTGGCTGGCAGCGAATGGATTTGGAAGTGGAATGGAAGAAAGGGGCAAGGGCGGGAAAGTAAGAGAGAGAAGGAGAAAGAGGAAAAGCGAGAGGGAAAAGGCACTGATAAATATACCGCCATTTCTCTTTGTGCTCCCCGGTGAGAGCACAAACGCAGAGCGGTGCTTCCCGTTCCAACTAAATCGGGAGTAGCTACCTGCTAAACCTTACTCTCTTCTTATTCCATGTCTCTTCCTCATCCTTCCTCATCCCTACGAGCCGTTTCCTCTCGTATACTTTCCTAACCATCGTTTTCTTATCACTTATCATGATGATTCCAGAGGTAGGAATGAGATAATTATCTCGAACGACAAACTGACAATGAGTCAAAGTCGTTCGAAGTTTTTGTTTTATCTTTTTCTTATGAAGACTTCTATGTTTAGCCATTTCTATCCTCTGTCCATCCGTTTATTAGTTTATCCGGCTCTATCTGCTTCTATCTGTTTTCCATCTAGGTGAATGATTATCGTACAATTGTCCAACGTTTATCTTCGATAATTTATATCTATATCTAGGAAAATGGGGTTTGGATAATAAGGTGGTTTGAAAAAATAGATGAAAATTGGGTTTGGAAATAGTATATATTTATATGTGTATTATGCTCCAAGGGAGAGAAGAGATAGTTTTTTGATGATCTAAACAAGTTTTACTTTTTTCTTATTAGTCGCATGCTTTAGTACTTTTTAGTCCCTATAGGGATTGAAAAGTAAGACTTTATGCCCGCTTCGAATGCATGACAAGTTTTTGTGCATTCGATTCCCCCGTGCGTGGAGAATTTTATTTGTTACGTAGCTTAACATTTACAAATTTGAATTATTTACATTATCCATAACACATATCTGCAAATAAACCATGATCTTAATTTATAACTGTTTTTTAAAACATTTATTTTTATGTTTTAACCTGTAAAAATGTTGGATAGCTCAACAAAATGATTTTGTTGCATCTATATATCAGCCAAAAAATTTGGTTGGGACAAACAAACTTTTTTTTTCAGTTCATCGAAACTCACACCGCAATATTACTAATGAATGTTGCTGTGGTTCTTTTTAATTATATTATTCTGAGAACAATTTATAATTTATAGCTATTAATTGAGTTTATGAAAAATGATTGGAAAGAGGAGGTTTGGAAAAAGTGCTTAAAAAGCGGTTTGAGCAAGGGTAGGAAAACAGATTTGGAAAAGTTCTTGAAACCGGGTATTTGCATAAAAATTGGAGTTTAAAATAAGGGGTTTTGGAAAACCTGATTGTAAAAAAGAGTTTTGGAAAAGCTGCTTGGAAAAGGGATTTGGAAATGGGATTTTGTAAACCCTTGTTGGAAAAACGGATTTTAAAATGGGGAAAACGAACTTTAAAATATGAAAAAGGGTTTTGAAATAGGGAAAATAGGTTCTGGGAAATGTATTTTGAATAGGGAATTGAAAATGCGATTTTTAAGAAAGAATTTGAAGTACCAAGTTGAGAAAAATTTTAAAATGGGCTCTTAGAATTATTCATGAGGAAAAGGGTTTGAAAATGAGGTTTCGGAAAATCAGGTTGGGAAAAAGAGTTTTGGAAAAGGTACTTCAAAAAGGGGAAAAAATTGGAGGAAAAGGGTTTTCAAAAACTAGGTTTGAAACAGGAATTTTGGAAAATGGGGATTAAAAATGGGGAAAAGGGGTTTTAAAATAGGGAAATAGGTTTTGATATAGGGAAAAAGGATTATGTGTTGGAAATGTGTTTGGGAAAAGGGAATTGAAAATGATAAATGGATTGCAAAGAGAATGATAAAGGGAGGTTTGGAAAAGGGAATTTGAAAAATATGCTTAGGAAAAAATGGTTTTAAATCGATAGTTTTTAAAAGGGGATTGAAAAAAGCTTGAAAAGGAAGTTTTAAATTAGTAATTTTGAAAAGGAGACTTAAAAAGATATGTTGTAAAGAGGTTTAATAAAAATGTTGAGAGAAAGGGGTTTTGAAATAATTGTTCGTAATAAGACGTGGAAAAAAGTGTTAGAAAAGGGTTCTGAAAAGTATCTTGAAAACTGGGGCTTAAAACAGAGTAGGCAGATGGGTTTGAAAAAGGGGATAGAAACTGGGGTTTTAATTTCAAAAAAGGATATTATTATACTATTGTTGAAATGGGGGCTTGAAAAAATGATTTTAAAACAAGATTTTTTAGAACTAAGTTGGAAAAACGGGATTTGTAAAAGTATTTTTTTTTATTTGATATTTAAACACCGTTTGAAAAAAATGGACTTAAAATTTTGGAAAGGAGATTAATAAAAATGTTGAGAAAGGGATTTTGAAAAAGTATCTTGGAAATTTTTTTTAAAAAACTGATAAGAAAATAAAAATAAAAAATAGGGGTTGGAAAAGGTACATGAAAATCCATAAAATCGAATTTCTCATAATAAATAAAATGTATTATTGATTTCTGAAAATTTTCTAAATCGCACTGAACGAAATAATTTTTCTGGAGAGCTCCACAATCGGAACTTTTCTATATATATAAGCGAAGGGACACCTCCTAAGAATTTGCCATAATAAATATCGGTTTCATTCGAATGAACATTCCTCAATGTAAATTCCTTCTCAATTCTTTAAAATGTAGGGTGCCGATAACAAACAATAAGAAGTGGTGATAAGATCGATTGCCAAGTGCGATTAGGGGTCTGTGGAGAGCAAAATTCAAAAGACGAGGGTTACTCGAAGAATGAAAGAATGGCGAACTGGAAAAAAGAGAATTTGATGCGAGAGGAATAAGAAATGGCATTGCCAAGAATCAAGAAGGTGGTACCTATTTAAAAACTCCCTTTTTCGAATCGTTCTTTGTTTGGCCAACCGTGACGAATTGAAATCCTATACCCTTTAGTCGAGAGTAATATCTCCTCGAAAAAATATTTGACCTGCGTATACAAAGAATCATGAAATCCACTCTAAAGTTATACTTGACGTAATTATTTAGAAACTAGCAATATTATATGCCCACAATTAATAATATACCAATACAGAAGAGGTACGAAATTACATGATTTAAATTTTAAATTCAACAATTTTAGGAAATTTATTGAGATTTTGGAGATATTAAAGAATTTTGTTGCATTTTAGGGAATTTTATGGAATTTCGAAGTATTTCTAGAAATTTAATGATATATTTTAAAGGATTTAACAATATTTTCAAAAGGCAAATGATCCAAAAATTCGTTAAGTCTTTTGGAAGGAAGAGAAAAATTAAAGAGAGAAGTATTTGAGACAAATTTCTGTAATTTAATCATTTTCCATCATTCCGAATACTACGTCCGATGGACGCATGCAATTGTTCAAGACTTCTGTTCGATCACTGAAGTTAAGCAGCGGTTGGCTCAGTTATACTCGAATGGAAATCGTCGATAGGTACCTATCATTCAAAAGCTTTGTGAATTTAAAAAAATGTATATCTAATTGCATCCTTCAATTTTTTATTTTTAGAAGAATGCAATTTTATTATTTTTATCTTCTATTTTAAAATGTTCTATAAGAGTTTTGAAAAGTTTCTATTAAATTAGTAGTTACTTAATGACTAGCAATTAATATTGTATGCTCGTTACAGAGAACGGGAAATAAAATTATACATGATTTCGTAAAACTTAACCATTTTTAGCCAAACAAACAAATTTTTTATCAATCTTAAGGCTAGAACGTTTGATTTTAGAAATTTTAATGATTTTAACATTTTTAAGAAATCTATTAAAGGAATTTTACGAATATCGTTTTATTTTAGAGAATATTAAGGGATTTTATTAGATTTCGTTGGACTTTATGAAATTTATGGGGGGTTTATGGAATCATAAGGAATTTGTCGAGATTAGATTGGAATTTAAAAGAATTTTAAGGGTTTTAATGATATTTTTGGGGATTTTAGGATAATTTTTCTGTTTTTAGAGAATATTAAGGAGTTTTACGGAATTAATTTTAATTTAGAGGATATTAAAGAATTTAAAGATAGCGGTTTTATGGAATTTTAAAGAATTTCGCGAAATTGGATTTTCAGGAATTTTAAGGGATTTAA
>JAUESI010000003.1:5493232-5514060 GCA_032275145.1 Synergus laeviventris | reverse complement strand
AAAAACGATTTTAAGAAATTTTACAATATTTCAAAGATATCAAGATTTCAGGAAAGATTTTAAGAGAATTTAAAGTATTTCGAAGCAAAGAATTCAAGGGAGTTTCAAGATTTTAAAGTAATTTGAAAATTTTTTAAGGTTTTTTAAGGGATTTTAAATTATATTAAATTTTCTAAAGATTTCTAGTGATTTTAAAGAATTCAAGGGGATTTCAAGAGACTCTAAGTGATTTTATTGAATTTAAAAGGAAATCAAGTGCTTTTATGATATTTTAATTAGCATAAAGCGTGATTGTAATATAAACTTTTTAAATAATATCAAAAGAATTTGAATGAATTTCAAGAGATTTTAAGAGATTTTATAAGAATATAAAAAAATTTATAATTATTCAAGAAATGGCGGAGTTATCAAAACATGTGAAAGGATTCTCAAACTCTTGTAATCCTTTGAAATCTCTTCAAATAACTACTTTTTTAAACATTTTAGAAGAAATATAATCATAAAATATAGTGTAATAACAATTTTAATGAAAACCTGTTTAAAGTTACTAGAAATATGTCCATGTTTGTCAACAGTATACATATTAGTTAATAATAAGTTTGAAAAATGTCGGGAATTCTCTATTTGTATACCATTAATGTAAGATCGGTATATGTATTAATGAGATATTACTACTGTATCGTTGTCCCATAAATGCCTAATTATATAAAAATATTTGTATTGAAAATAGAATCCCAACATAAAAGTTCCTAAAATTACTTAAAATTAAACAATATATCGTTAAATCCTCATTAAATCTCTTAAAATACCAGCACAATAAATGGTAAAATCCCTTCAAATTTCTGAAAATCGCCATAAATTTCAAAAATTCTTTGTAATACCATGAAATTTTATAATATGTTTCTAAAATTTTAATAAATATCGTAAACTTAGTCGTATTCTTCATCTTCATATAACCTTTTTGACAACAATCGTTTTGACAACGAAATAATCGGAAGATAGTTTTCAAATACGGAACATTCACGCAATTCAGACACTTTCCAAACAAATCAAATAGGTTTTCTACAATAATAATGTGTTTTTTCGAGTTATTATCACTTTTTTTAGATAGGATTTTCTTCTTATTTATTTTCTTCTTCTTCTTATGTTTTGTATTGCCTGGTTGAATCACAGACCTTTCAATTTCTTTATTTATTTTATGAAAAATATTAAAAGAATTTAGTTTTTATGAGGCTGAATTTATTTAAAAATGTTTAAATAAAATGTTGAGTTCGATTATTTCAGAGAAGAGTGAAAATCTTATAGTTTAACCCTTCTGCTAAGCGATGGACGGTACGATTGCTGTAATTTAGAGTCATTACAATTAAGCTAATTACCAGATATTAATTATCAGGGCTTAAAGAGGTTCGCATTAAACAGCTAATGTTTCACCGCGGGCCGCCTGTTTCTACAGGCGCGTCGATTGTGAAGAGAATTTTACAAACTTTATTCATTTTGGAATTTAATTGAACTAATTACCGCTTAATTTTAAATATTTAAAAATTAGTTAACTACCTACTTCTAATATACAAAATTTAAGAACGAGTTTAACTTTTTTCCCCTCTTATTTTCTATCAGCCAATTAAGAAAGAAATCAAATTCAAAATTATTTTTAAAAAAATAGAAAATAATATTTTTGAACAAATCACACCAGGAAATTTTTTTAATTTTTCACTCGATAAAAGAGTAGCAAAAAATAAAAATCTATAATCTCTAAAGGACGTTGTGGTCTTTGATGCCTATAAATATAATAGATTTCATTTAAAAATAAGAAAGTTATGGTTATTTATAAATTTCAAAATTTGATTTTCCAACTATAAATTATCGAATTATCAAAATTCAAACCTTATGTCAGAGGAAAAAAAATTCCTTGGGTCAAATTAAATATTAAGGAAGTTATGCTTATTTTTAATTTTGAAAAATTTCGTTTTTATCTATTTTTTCAAATAGTCAAAATTCAAAGCTAATGTAAGAATGTGAAAAATCATGCAATCTATTTTTAACTTTTTCGTTACAGCGTATTCGACTTTATTTATTTAAAAATATTTTTATTTTTGTTTTAAATTTTATTGAAGTATTTACAATGGTAAGTGATAATAATTTATATTAGTACTAGCAACTAATTTCTCATTCAGAGGATTCTAGACAATTAAACCTATATAACAAATCAAAGGATTTAAAAATGTTTTAAAGCATTTCGGAAACATGTAAAATAACTCAAATTTTCAATTTTTGAAACAGCAAAATTGCAGGAATCTATATCATTTTCATAACATTTCTTAAAAATCCCTATAAAATCCTACAAAATCTATAGTGAAATTCCTTTCAATTTCGTAAAAATAAAAAAATGTCATTAAAGTTCAACAAAATATTGTTATATTCCTTATAAAATTACTTAAAATCGTATGAAAACTTTATTATCTTTCGTAAAATTACTTGATATATTCCTTAAAATTATTTAAAATCCCATCAAATCTCGTTAAATTATTTTAAATTACTCAAAATCCTAACAAATATATAATTAAATCTCTTAAAATTACTCAAGATCCTATAAAATATCTTCAAATTTCTTTAAAATATTTAAAATCGCATGAAATCTCTTAGTTTTAAAATTTAAAATTTGTTAAATTGTTTGTATAATCAATTTATCTACAACTGTCTTTAAGTTATAGTGGCGACATCTTTCTACACACACAACTTAAAAATTGATTAGAACTTTAGTATGCGAGATGTTTTGATTCGAGAATTAACACAGATCGAATTAAATATATTTTTTAATATTAAGGAAGCAAAGTGCTCAAGAAATGTGATCAGAAAAATATATAAATAGTTAAATATATCTTAAATGAAAGACCCAAGATTGAATTCACAGCTAGTTTTAATAAATCATCATTGAATATTATTTGTATTTATTTGTTTTTCACGTGAATGCCTTTACAAATCATACTAATTAGACCCTAAACGAGATAAATACAGAAATCCTTTGTTCATATACCATCATCAATTTTATGATATTACATTTGTTTGAATGGCGTGCGAATATCAGTTGCAGATTTTTTCTCTTTTAAGAGAAAGATAAAAGTCCAATATGTTTTGCAGCACGTGCGTGAAATGATTGGCGTGAATCGCGGCATGTATGCCGATGGACCTGGCCTTTTTTACATGCACTGCTTAATGTGTGTGGTCCAGATCTGCTTTGTCTTCGTGTCGATCACGCCGCTATCGATAATTGTATGATTGACTTTTGATCCCTTAATAAAAAAGCGATCAATATCGCTCTAAGCTCGCTTCGTTCGCTCACCTCGTTTACGCCTGTTATTCATCCGACAATCTCTTCGCACTAACATAATCACAATCAAAAATATTTACATAAATTCCTCTGTTTTTCAATTATCGAATTTATGGGCGAGATTGAAAGTTCCTTTTGAGAATATAATATTCTAGTAATTTCTTGATAACTTAGAGGGACTATTGAGAAAAGGTATTTTCTATTGTAGAATTTATTTAAACAGTTTCATAAGATTTTAGAAGATTTAAAAGAATTTGAAAGAGATTAAAAAAACTTTCAAGGGTTCAAAAAAAATTTCAAAATATTTTGAGGTATTTTTAAACATTTTATGCGACTTAAAAGACTTTTAATGATTTCGAGAGATTAAAAATCATAAAAAGAAATTTTAGGAATTTTACGGAATTTCGAAGATATTATAAAGATTTTAAAGGTTATTAAAAAAATTTAAGGGTTTACAAAAAAAAGGTCTTAAAATTTTAAGCAATTTGAAAGAGTTAACAACATTTTCAAATCATTTGAAGAAAAATATTTTAAGATATTTCTAAAGATTTTATGCGATTTACAAAAATGTTCAGGATTGCAACAAACGTTCGTAGAAACTTTTAAGTTATATTGAAAATATTTTTAAATTCCTTTGCATGTTTTGAAATTTGTTTAAAATCCCTAAAACTCCCAAAAATCTAATATGTAATGTTCTTATTAACCCCGTAAAATTATAGAAAATTTCTTAGAATCTTTTGAAATTCAAGGCAAAATCCTGAATAATTTCTAAATTTCTTTTAAAACCCTTAACATTTTTGGAAAAAACTTTCAGGAATTTGACGGGATTTCTAGCAAATTCTTAAGATCTTATAGTAAAAATTAAAACAAAAATTCAAGAAATTTGACCAAATTTTTAAATAATTTGAAGTATTTCTAAAAATGGTATGCGATTTCAAGGAATTTTCAGGGTTTCAATAAATTCCATAGAATTTAATGGGATTTGAGTTAAAGAGCTTGTGAAATATTGGATTAGAAAAAAATTTGAAATGATTTAATGGGAATTGATAGGCTTAAGAAACGGAATGAAGAAACATGAATTTCATGAAGTTTCAAATTTGAAGAGGTTTTAAGGAATTTCAAAATTAGTCAAGATATTTCGAAAGATTTTAGGGGATCATTCTGAAAAATTTGTAGGAGTTAAAAAACATTTAAAGGATAAAATGTGCGGTTTATAGTCAGTTTAAAAAGATTTTTAAAAAGTTCTGATGATTTCGAGTGATTAAAAATAAATTTTATGTATTTTTGCGGGGAATAAGAAGGGTTTCAAAATATTTGAAGAGACTTCAAAGAATTTTAATAGATTACTAAACAGAATCAGATTTGATTGAATTTCAAGATGTTTCATAAAACTTGAAAAGATTACAAAAAATAGAATTACATGACGAAGTAAGTGACTGTCAATGTTTAAAGAAGATATTGCAAAAAAAAAACGATAAATCTTAATGTTTTATAAAAATATCAATAACTTTCGAAATAGTAAACATTTTTTTTATTTGTTGGACTCATTTAAAAGATTAATTTCTATAGAATCAAAAAAAATTATTTGTATAATTTTTCAATTATTATTTAAATAATTAACAAAGTGACTTTTCGTCCTGGGATCATTTTAAGCAAAATTTTAATAGCTTTTAGCTTACTCAAAAAAGAATAAACCGCAATCTTTGATGTAATCAAACTTATAAGAGAACTTAAACGATCAGGGAAAAATAGGCGAGTTCAAAATTCTCACCGATAGTGTATTTTTTTGCACTAATTATTTTTTCGACTTTCCAGCTACCAACATAAAACCAGGATCTATATATAATATATTATATTGAATATAGATGAAATATTAATTTTTTTATTGCAGGATATTTTATATATTTTTCGAGGAATAACGAGTAGTAATTTATTGAGAATGATGATGAAGTCCATAATATTTTATTAATCAATGGTCCTTTGCTTGAATAAATGAATGATCCTATAAAAAACGGTTCAGAGACTTCTACTTCTAATCTACGAACGCTTATTTTTGTACCCAAACGTTCTTACTGGTTCGAAGATTAAAAGTACTATTTTTAGCATTGGCATGAACAAAAGGAGTCAAGGATAATCCTTTAATGATATTTTTTGCTAGTTAGGAAGGTTTTGTTCATACAAAAACACAGTTAATTCCTGGAATACATAGCGATATGGTTCAAATTGTATCAAACACCAAATCAGCTCTTGTCTTAGGCGAATCACTGAAGCGCGCAATTGAAATCTTCCAAAAAACCGCTCGTCATTCTTGTCTCTCAATGCCAGGGACGGCTTCGTAATCAAATAACTCTTCTTGTATATACGTTTTACATTAACCTTTATTAACTTTTTAACGTTCTTACGCAGGATGTAATTATAAACGTAAATATAAATTTGTATATGATATATAATTTAAATTTTTCCTGGTGGGCAGAATGCAACAGATTCGCAAGAAAAAGTCACTCGCAGTGCATTCTGATAGAATTTCTAAACCCTCTATCGTCTTATATGTACATATTTTGATGATTTATCACCTATCGTGACGCAATATCCTCTTTCCGTGCCATAAGTGCACGTTTAAGCGATAAATCTTGTAGCCACTGAGAAAGAGTCTTGCAACATCGCTACGTACTTACACGTCGCGATCGCGCTTTTCCACTTAACGTCGATATCTTCTGAACATGTAGCGCGTCTCCCGAACTCGAACAGATTTTTTTTTTCCAGCAGGGATCTATTTTAATTTTTCTGATTTATTTCTATGTCGAAATTCACTCCTCACGACTCGTTCTCACTTTAAGTGTGTGACAACTGTGACATGGTTTGAGAAAACTTAGAAACAAGAGATAAATGAAGAAAAACAATTTTCAAAAAATGAAACTTTAGTATTAAGCAGATGATCCAGTAACCTTCATTTATAAATAGATGCAACCGAATGCAGTTTTAGTATCTGGGTTACAATCAAATCAATCAAAATTTGCATTCATATAATTTCTAGGAAAAGTATCTAACATTAACAAAGGCTTAAAAATAAATTTTAGTAACTTTTTGGATATTTCAATGAATTTTGTACAGATTTTAAGCAATTTTAAGCAAAAGAATTGAGGGAAGTACCAAGAATTTTTAAGGATTTAAAAAAATCTCGATTTAATTTATTTCAATGGGAATAATTGGAAGTTTTTAGAAACTCACTAAATTCCTCTGTAATGATTTAAAGTACTTTTTATAGTCCTTCTTAAACATAGAAAAGCTTGTACTAATTTGCGAAAACCTATCAAATTCCTTACCATTTTTTTTAAATTCTCGAAAAATATTCAAACTACTTGAAATCACAAAACTAACTCCTACCCTAAAACCTATTTCCAATAAATAAATCGAAATCGTTTCCATTTCGAAATCTCTCGACCTACTTCTGACTTCAAGATATTTCAGGATATTTCAATGACTTCAGAATATTTCACCGACTTCAGGACATTTCAAGAAAATTCAAATGAATTCACTGACACTTTGAGAGATTTTACTAAATTCAGGAGAGTACTGCAATTCTAAGTATATCTATTTTTTAAGCGATTTCTTGATTTAAAACCAAATATCAAAATTTATATATATAATTCAATAAACTTATTTTTAAATTCCCTACGAATATTATACTTCAGTTAAGCTTCATTTTGTTAAACTCATACATTTGGCTTAAAATGGTCTATCAAATTATTAATTTAAAGACCAAAAAATTGGAAGTCTTTTCTCTCGGAGACTTGAAGATGACTACAGGAGAATTCAAATGTCGTCAAGTGAATTCACGTGCCTTCAAGTGACTCAAAGTGACTTCAAGTGACTACAAATCACTTAAGAAATTTCAGGAGCATTCAATGATTTCAAGAAATTTCAAATGACTTCAAGTGACTTAAAATTCCAGGAGAATTCAATGTTTTGAAGAAAATTTCTAGTGACTTTAGGAGAATTCAAGAAATTTCAAATGAGTTCAAGTAAATTCAGAAATTTCAGGAGTAGAATTCAATGATTTCAAGAAATTTCAAGTGACTTCAAGAAAATTATAATTCAAGAAATTTCAAAGGTCTTCAAGTGAATTTTCGCGACTTCAAGTGATTCCAAGGGACTTCAGTTTCAGAAGAATTCAATGGTTTCAAGAAATTTCAAGTGACTTCAGAAGAATTATGCAAGAAATTTCAAATGTCGTCAAGTGAATTTACGTGACTTCAAATGACTTGAGATATTTCAGGAGAATTCAGGAGACTTTAGTACAAGTGTATACACTGTACATCGAATTACACGAGTTGCCAACCCCTCGCCAAAATCATATTTAGTAAAACATTTTGAAATATGTGCATAAGATTTTCTTTATTTGTATGTAAATTGTGTGATTTTTATCTAAAAGAAGATAATATTTCGTAATATTGAAATGAATCACATTGGGAAAGAAAATATACATATGGTAAACCAAAAGAAACGAATGTTTTTTGCTAGTTTAATATATAAAATCATTATTTACAACTCTAAACAAAATTGGAAGTACAGGGTTTATAAGATGAGATTTCGTTCCTGCTGTAAATAATACGAGATCGGTGATCCTTCGGCTCCAGCGAAAGATTAGCCGTGAACATCAACCGTCATGTTTCCTTGAATTTTAATCAAGCTGTCCGTGACACATCGCGTTCATATGCTTCCGCCCATTATTTTGGGGATCCGATATATCTACAGTGCTACCACAATTCTAATCGTTTTACGCTTATTGTCTTTCAATTAAGGTTTTGCGCTCCATCCCAAAAAGATTTCTCCTCGGCTGTATATATCTCGTTGCATTATGTCTGGGTGGCCCTTTCACGCTTCGACAGATCGGTTTGTCATATTTTCTCCCAGTTGGTGTGACGACCGAAAGTAAATAATTAATTTTCCGTAACAAGGATATACTGAACTCTCCGCTTGTAAAGCATGATTATAGCAATTATATGATCATTTCACGGGATTTCAAAAGGATTTCAAAAAAGTAGAATTCTATAAATTTATTTATAATTTACAAGCAAAGAAATAATTATTTGTATTGAAGAAATGATATATCTAAAGAAATAATTTCTTTGAATTCAAAGTTTTTTATTCACGATTTTAGAGCAGGGTCTAAAATTTTTCATAATTCATGAAACAATAAATGAAAAAGTGTGGAGTTATTTTAAAATTTACGTATCTTTAAGGAACTGGCTCAAAATTATGCAAATTTGAAATAAAAATGATTATACAGAGAATAATTTTAGATTCAAAGTTAAAACTTTACATTGAACATTGTAAGCGTACGCAGGATTAAATAAATACACTTTAAGTTATTCAAAATTTAGAACTTTTATATTTATTGCTCAGGATTTATTAACAATTGGAAAAAATTTCAAATTATTTCACGGGATTTCAGTGAAATTCATTAAATTTTAAAAGAATTCTAATACAGAGTCTAAGGGGAATATATCAATAGATTTCATTGGATTTCAGGAGATTTCGAGTAGTTTTAAAGGATTTCAGAAAGATTAAAAAATATTTGATGGATTTTAAGAATTTTCAAACAAACCTGATTATACTTTTTAATCGCACTTAATATTTTATAGGATCACTCTTTATGAAATATTTTTTTAATCCCTTAAAATAATTAACGACTTCTTAGGAAACACGCGGGTGTACCACAAAATAATTGAAAATCTTTTTCAACTTACTGGAATCCCATATGAAATAACCTAAAATATTTTGAATTATATTAAAATATTTCTAAATTCCTTCGATTATATGGTTTAGATTATTATTTATTTATATCTTGAATGTGTTTTAAATCTATAATGATTTTTATAAAATCTTTTCATTTTTTATTGTGCCTAAAAGAATAGTTTTTAATCCTCATTGAAATCTTATGAAATCCCTTGACGTTTTTTGAAATTCCCTATAATCGTTCGAATTTTTTTTTAAATAGAAAGAAATGTTTTAATACTCCTAAAAATTCCATCTAAGCTCCTGAATTTGTGTGTAATCCCAAAATATTCTCGATATTTCTTTTTCAGCCCTTGATATTTTTGAAAATCATCTAAAATCATTTAAATTATATTGAAATATGTTTTATTTCCTTCGAATATCTTGGAAATGATATTGAGAAGTTATGTTTAGTATAATATTATTTAAATGTCATCCACTCGGATGCATGGAATTGTTTTCAACACATACATTTGAATAAGAATTTATCGTCCTACAGATAAATCCTACTTATATAATATATTATTACATTTTGGAGAGACAATTAAATAAAAAGCTAGAATATTTTGAATCTCATTTCTATTCCAAAAAATTCAATAATATTTCAATAATAATCAAATTTACAACCAATTTTTAAGGATTTAATGGGATTTAAATTCAAAAAGCGTTTGAGAAATTTTTAGGTATTTCATTGACTTTAAAAGAGCTTTGATGATTTCGAGGCATTAAAGTTATTTTAAAAAATTCTAAGGATTTACAAAAAAGGTCTTAATGTTTTATCCAATTTGAAATAGCATTTTAAAATGTTTTAAGAAATTTCCAAAGTATATGAAATAATTGAAAATGTTTCATTTTTGAAGTATAAAAACTCGTGATTGCTTGTCTAATTCCAGTAATCGACATAAAATACTTTAAAATTCCACAAAATATGTTCAAATCTCTTACAAATACCTAAAATCTCATAAAATATCATGCTAAGCGAAAATTTGTCTAGCAAATAATGAGCAGAATATCATCAGTACACCAAACAAGCATTTTTTGAGCTAAGTGCTTCTCAGTTTTCACGCTTTAAGAAATTTAAGTGTGAAACTTTTGTAAACAAAATTTTATTATTATGGATAGAAATTCATTAAAATATTTTTGAATATTTAGAATATTTATGGTACAAAATTCTTTTGAATAGGATACTAGTACATAATATTAATATAGCAAATAATGATTCAGAATAAAAATTCAGAGTGTCAAAAAAAATAATAAAATAAAATTATTAATGCAAACTATGTCTGTCTTCACTATTTGCAGAAATTTCGGTAATCTAAAAAAATATTAACTTTCGTCGAAATTCCTTATAATTTCTGAAATTTATTTTATGCCCTTTTTATACATAAAAAGTCAAAGTCAACTCGACCTCAAAAAGTAGACTGCTCTAAATATCTCAAAAACTACTGAACCGATTGTTATGAAATTTTAACCACATATTCTGTACACTTATATCAACCGGTTGAACTACGATTTCTGATATACATGCAAAAATAACAAAATGATGGCGAAAAAACGGAAAAAAACCGGAATAAGTGGGTTTATTTTCACAGTTTTTTGCAAAAAAAATATAGTTAAAATTAAAGTTTTTAAATAAATCTAGTTCAGCCGGTTGATACAAGTGTAAAGAGTATGATAATTACTAGCTTCATTTTCAACGCTCAAAATGAAAAAATTGTCGTTTTATTCATTATATTTGAAACAATTTACTTCATAAAAATGAGAAATAAAATAAGTGTGTCAACTTAATAAAATGACCTCGAATTGGTTTTAATGTAAGAAAATACATTTAAGTAGCTTATCTTCAATTGAGCAAATAAAGTCAAAATACACAGGGTGTTCCAGTGGGCACAAAATTTGACAACTTCTTTACGACATCGTTACGATATTTTTGTGACAGCTTTACGACATCCAATGACAATGTCGTTAAGATATCTTTACGATGTCGAAAAGACATTGTCAAATCCTACGATGTCGTAAAAACGTTTCCAAATTTTAGTCAATTTAAAGATTTTTGTAATTAATGAAATATCTCCTTTTCTGTTTTAAACGTAGTTAATGTTTTTTTGAAAAACTGAAAACGTAAAAAATGACAGTCGATTAGTTTCAGCAACTCATTTTGGGACACCCTGTATATCCACATTCTTTAAAATTAAGCACGTTCGTCTATGCTGATGCTTACGAAATTATTTATTTCAAAGTAAACTATGTAGGATACTATGTCATAAAATATTGCAAATAAAGCTACCGTATAAAAGATAACCATTGCTCAGAGACTAGTTATAATAATTTCATCACCTATACTGTGCATTTCAATTCCATAAATGTCGGCAACAATACGTATATATTTTAATCTTCTAGTCCTTTTCGGCGTTTTGTGCCAAGGGATTATTGGTACACTTTCAGAAAAGGATAATGGTAGTTATAATTAGATTTTCTATAACCTTATATGTGAAAAGATATTCCTTTATAATGATATATATAAAGGAAACACTACTAGCTATTCTTTCAAATTGCAGGCGAATCATCGGAACTTCTCCACCGCCAAAAACGTGTAATTAATGGCGTACCAGGAAATGACAGAAAAGAGCTGATTAAAAATTTTCCTTATATGGTACAAATTAAAGAATATAGATTCGCCCATTTTTGCGCAGGTGTTATAATGACGAATAACATTGTCCTTACTGTTGCTAAGTGTGTTAATTCTGCATTACAAAATTACAGAGTTTACTCTGGCATATCACACATGTCAAGAACTAGACATCGTGTTGTTCATAATATAATAGGAAGAAACATATTGCCCTTTGGTCATCGGCATAGAGTAGAGGATGGTATTGCATTGATCACTGTTTCTCCACCTTTGACCTATTCTATAAATACTCGTAACCTACCATTCTATGATGGACATATACATCCTGGATTACAAGCAGTTGTCAGTGGATGGGGATGTAATTCTACGGAGAAGTAAGTTATTAATGCTATATTAAAAAGACTAAATATTCTTCTTTGACAATGGATATTCCAAAGTTTACCTTGTCTCTGTTTTCAGTCCCGGAACAGAATTTCCTGAGCATCTGCGATCAATCACTGTACCAATAATTAGTAACCAGGATTGTCAAAGGTTTTATGATCAAATTCTTCCGATTTCGGAAACTGATATTTGCACTCTTGATTTAACAGGACGTCAATACTGCGGTGTTGATGATGCCGGTGCTCCTTTAGTTGTTGTTCAGGGTAATATGAAATATTTAGTTGGTATTCACCTTTGGAATGGAGGAGTTATAGGTTTTCATAATCCTGACGTTTTTGTAAACTTGCAATATCCTCGCTACAAGTCTTGGATCGCAGAAACTATTCCCATTATGGAAGCAGATAGACATCACTAATAAAAACTACATCCATGCTTCTTGAATTGCTCATTTTAATGCAGCAATAGAAAAAAAGGAGGCATATAATTTTTAAATGAATTAATTTTTTAATTTAATAAGTATGAATTATTGTTGAATGTATTCATATTAAATAAACTCAGTAATCGTATTTTGTGGCTTTTTAGATTAGAAGTACGTATGTTCGCTGACATTATTATTAATCTTTTATGGTTTTAAATGAAATCAGTTTATTTAACAGTTACTAAACCGTTATTCTACGCATTGAACACAAATTGGTAATAATTTCTGATGGAAACTGAACTGTAAATTTCAAAATAATAATTTTTATCACTTTAAATTATTCTCTGTCTTTATATAACCTTTTTGACAACAATCGTTGTGACAACGAAAATAATCGGAAGATAGTTTTCAATGGTATATTCACACAGTTCGCGCATTTTCCAAAGCAATCAGGTTTTCAACAACAATGTGTTCAATATTTTCAAGATATATGGTAACATCACTTTTTTAAGATAGGATATATTTTTTAAATGATATTATGTTCTTCTCTCTTTTTAATTTTTATATTTTTTTGATTTAGCTTATTGATGAATACACTTTGTTATCATTATGCTTTGCTAACTTGACGTTGCTAAAAAACGAATGCGAATCTCAGCTAAAAGCTTCGACTTTCCTTTCCAACTCAACAGAAAATCGAGGCTGATCCATAAGGATCGAGAGATACTTAAAAAATATAAGTAATACTATAGATTCGAAAACTGTATATCAAGTTTCTTCGCTTTTTTTTTCCTTCTTTTGTATTTTTAATTCCAATTTAATTCCAATGGTGAAAAGGCGCCTGAAATCGGTAAATTAGCAGATAAGTAAAGCTAGAATTTCTGCAATTTGTCAGCCTCGTCAACGGCTTGATAAAAAGTGATGAAAAAAAGTTTCCTAAGAGTCCATTCCCTCTAAAATCTCGTCAAAGACGAACGAGACGGCTGCGATATCTACAAAGTGAGGCAATTCATCTTCGATATTCATCACAGTGGGAAAAAATAGTATTTTTAAAACGAGGTCAACTAGACTAGAGACTAGGGAATTTCTACACGAGTGCCACGAGAAACCATCGACATCCCTTCTATAAATAAAGACGACGGAGATAAGACACGGTGCATCGCATCCCGACCAGACGGAACAAACTATTTGAACGAATGGGAGTTCTGCCACTGGTTGGCTCCCGTATATTTGTCCCGGGCAGTCCGAAGACCGGATCATATTAATCCGCTCCTAATGAGCACTTCTGATCGCAGTTAAAATGTACCCGACTGCGAGATACTGGCGGGCCTTCATTATATATACCCACTCGGGTGCAAGTCTCTCCTGGTCAGCCTCAATATTTAACGCGTCTCGGGACGCTCCATCAACTTCGATATCTCCTTCCTTGTCGGTGGTCCACACATCACTTGGTTAAAAGCCGATATAATTGTCGTATAATTACTCCCAAAATATACAATTTCATTCAATTATTCCCTTTTCACTCTCCACCCCATTCCCACAAAATTAAACCTAATCCTCGCCACTCTCCATATTTTATGGGATTTCCATGTATCGCAGGACTTTCTAACTCCCACGGATTTATCAGAAACATCAGTATAGTCTATGTTCTATAGGATCCCCGGATCCCTCAGGATTTAACGGAAAATCGCTATCCATCCAGACCCACCCATCCCTTGAGTTTATCCCTATCCTTCGGGATAGGTATATTCTTCTACTTAGGAATTCTACGTACTGGGAATTCTTCCCATCCCTCTTTATACTCAGGGATTAAACACTATCCCTCGAGATTCTCCCTATATCTCTCAGCTTTCTCTTTTATAAAGGATTCTCCCAAACGTCCGAGATATCTCTTATCCTACAGGACCCAGATATCCCTTAGGGTCTCCCCCTGAGGTATAGAATATTTCAGGATAGAAGGGAAACCCTATATCCGTTGTTATTCTTTTGGGATTTTTCTCAAGATCAATATAGACATCAATATGCCTAGGGAACTCTTTCTATTATTCTTTGGGATTGTACCAATCCTTCGGGATTTTCCTCTTATCTCTCTAGAGTTTTCTTAGGAATTTTATCTATATTCTTGTCCTTTTTTTCTAACCCACGGGACTTCCTATTCTACACGTCTTTTTTATCCCTGCAAATTTCATTGGCACCCCTCTTTCCCACGGGTTTCCATCTATCCCTTTAAACTTCCTCAGCACCAGGGGATATTCTTCCTATCCTTCCAAACTCGCTCTATCCCTCAGGTCTCTTATATCTTATAGGATTTACCCTGCTATACTGAATCTTCTTATATTTTGGATTCTTTTCGGTAACCGTTGCATCTCAGTCAATTTCCATAATTCCACTAATCCAACGGGAACCCAACATCTTTCGGGATTTTCCCTTAAATCTCTGGATTAAACGAACCCCACCACCTATTCGCTGGACCCGCTTCTGTTTCTCGGGATATCCCATAAGACACAAGGAAAATCCCTCGGTGTTTTACGGAATCCTCCTATCCATCGAGAACCATTATTTAAACCGATCCCTCGAGATTATTTTTATCCTTCGGGTTAGTTGATAATCTTCCTCTTATACCATTGGAGATTCTTCCCATCCCTTGGGGCTTGCTATATCTCACGGGATTATCCCTAGCCAACGGGAATATTTACTCTGAGTGAAACCATATCTTGGAACCTTCCCGATGCCCCTCTATCCCAGGGAATTTTTTCTATCCCTTAATTGGAATATCCTCAGTACCCCCTCGATCCTACGGAACCCTCTTTATTCCCAGGGATTAACCACTAACCCTCAAGATTCTTCCTATCGGTCGGTTTTCTCTATCCTGAAGGATTCTCGTAAACATCCGACATGCCTCTTATACTACGAGACCTGGATATCCCTTGGGATCTCTCCTTCAGGTGTAGAGGTACCTCAGTAATCAGTATAGAAGGGAGCCCCGTATCCGTTGGTATTCCTTTGGGATTTTTCCATTATCCCTCGATATTCCTCCCATCCCTCAACTTTCAGGATACTCCTACCTTTAATCTTCAAACCTTATCCTATGGCACATGGATATCCCTAAAAACCTCCTCCTATACCTCGGTACGAACTACGAACGGATCCTCTTATCTCTTAACCCTCGGGTTTCCAACTATCCTTTGAGATTTTTCTCTTATTTCTCTAGAGTCTTCCTAGAAATTTTAACTATATTCTTGTCCCTTTTCCATATCCCACGCGGCTCCTACACAGGAATCCCTCTATCCCTTTAAGCTTCCTCGGCACTCCCTATATAGCTCATAGAACCTCCTTATTTCCGGAATTAATCTTTATGCATCGAAATTCTTCCTATCCCTCCAGACTCCCCTCTACGCCACGCAATTTTCTATATCCTATGGGATTTCCCTATCCTACAGAATCTTTCTATATCTTGGATTCTTTTCGGTACCTGATTTGTTCCACGTAATTTCCTTAATTCCTCTGACTCCTGCATATACTTTCCCATCCTTCGGGACTCCCTCCACCCCTTGAGTGCTTTTTTATCTCATAGGACTTACTCTCTGCTTACTCTATCCAAGGGGAACCCACTATCCTTCGGTATTTCCCCTTAAATCTCGGGAGCAAACGGAAAACACCCCCATCCGCCGGGCTCACGTCTGTTTCCCGGAAAATATCCTATAGGTATAGGAGAAAAGAAAAATCCTGAAGGATAGGAGGAATTCTGAGGGAAATGGGCTACCAGATCCCTCGGGATTCTTCCTAATCTTCGGGATTTCCCTTTCATGCTAAGGGCTTTCCCCGTATCATATTCGCTATTTTCCTATCTTACAGGATCCCCTACCCTATAATACGACCATCCTAATCATTGGAATTTCCTTGGTATTTCCCTATTTCCTAGGATTAACCCTAGTCCCTCAGAATTCTCCTAATCTTTCGGGGTTTTCTGCATTATACCCTGAAAATTCTCCTCCATCCCTGGGGACCTTCTTTATCCCACGGGGATCCCGCCTAACCTTCTGAATACCCATTATTCTGTGCGACCTCTATCCCCCTGTTCTCTTCCTTCGAGACTTCGAGACAAGGGATTTCCTATATAACTATACCGGGAACCCAATATGTATCAGAATTTCCTACTAAATCTCAGATCAACCGAATTTTCTCCTATACGTCGGACCTACTTCTATTTGCAGGAATATCCCTTAGTGTAAATGGAAAATTCCGAAGGATAGGGGGGTTTCCGTGGGAAAGGGCTACCATATTCGTCGGGATTCCCTTAACCTTCGGAATTTTCCTTTTATTTTTTATGGAATCTCCCCCTATCATATACACTATTTCCCTATCCTGCAGGTTTCCTGTGTCGTGAAAAATCAATTAATCTAATATTAATATATTTTATTTAACAATATGAATAATGAGATAAAATTTTCTACCGAAATAATTTCAATAAACATTGTTTTTTCGAGCTTGAATCATATAAATTTATTTCAAAAATCAATGAAAACATAGATTGGTTTTATAAAATTTCTAAAATAAAATTTCAATAAAAAAAATTGTTTTCACAATTAATATCCTGATTTAAAATTTTCTGTATGAGGAAACAAAGTGTACATTGAATGAGTACAAAAGTTGATAGAGCTTGAGAAAAAATGCGTAATCTACGTATGTATAAAAATGAGAGTTTCAGATACCCTTATGGGGATTGGGTAATTTAGTACGAATAAGGTAATCTGTACAGTTTCAAATCCGATCTTGGCAGCGGTTGGAGAGAGCCGAACCGATAATTAGTTAATCAGTCAGGGAGGCTTGTTTATTCAAATATATGAAAAGGACATCTCCAAAATCCACGCTAACAAGCCACTCTCATCTGAGTCAAGTCTTTACATTATGGTCAGCATTTTTTCATACTTTTACAACTCTCTCATTAATCTTTTGATCTTACTTCCAGATAATAAGAGGCGCTACTCAATTCTTATTCTCATATAACAGGTAAAGAAAAAGTAAAAAAATAAAATTGTTTTAAAAAATCTATTTTATTTGTATTGTAGAACATTCTTAAAAGTTTTGATATAGATAGTATGTAATTCCAATATTTAATTTCATCATTTTTAGCTCTTCTAATTAAAATTGTATTAAAATGAACTGCAAAAAAAATTATTCAATATTTTTCAGAATATAATGCATATTTTTGAATGTCAATTTTGTATTTGATACACAGAATGATTTTAAAAAACAATAAATTTCACTGTCGGATATTAAAAGCGAAGAAAACAAGAAAAAATCAAACGACTCCAGAAGAGAATAACTTGTTAAGTTAATTGAAGGAAATTAAAAAGACTTTGAAGAATATTTTTAAATTTCCAAGGATCCCAAGAGATTTTGATTGATTTTAGGGATTTAAAGGGATTTTGAAAAGAGTTGAGAGAAATGATCAAATAATTTTCAGAGATTTCACAAGAATTCAAGACATTTTAATTGATTTTAACGAATTTGGAAGAAAATTTCAAGAGATTTCAAGATATTTTATAGGACTGAGGAATTATAATGAATCTGAGGAGATTTCATGATATTTCAAGTGATTTAAAAGAATTCTAAGGGATTTTGAGGGATTGTGGTATATATTTTACAGAATTTCAGATGATTTGAAATCATTTTAGGGAATTACTAGAAAGTGTAAGTATTTTATTTGATGTTAAAGAATTTCAAAGGATTTCAAGGCATTTTAAGTGTATGAGGGATTTCAATGGACGCCTATTCGAATATATTGTATATACAGTTAATTTTGACAATGAAAGAAATTGAAACGACGTTAAAGTATCTCCTGAAGCAGCCGCTCATGAGTTGTGTTAATATTGAAGAATCCATCCTCTTTCTTTGCAGACAACTCGTTAATCATCCGGAAACATATCACCGATACTTTTTCGAAATTTTGCGTGAGATCTGACGTAAATATTTTTTTTTCAGCATGCCTGCGGGAAGCTCGCGTCAGGAATCTTGAGACTAATTTATAGGAATGGTCGAAATGGCGTTGAAAAATGAATATTCGTCTGAACGGACATTCACATTCACAAAAGCTCGCCCGTTTTCGCGTCGCACGCGTCAGCAAGTGTTCAGATGCGAACGTAACTGTTAAGCTGTGGATATATCGCCGAAATTTGTCAACTGTTTCTTAATAGACTTCAACTTATCCCAAAGCTCTCGTGAAGGTTTGATGAAGCTCTGGTGAAGATTTTGTATACCAGAGGCATAGCAACGAGAGAGGCAAATCACGATGAGCACTGACGAATTCATCGAAAATTCGGCGCGTTTGAACTCGAAGTTATAAGAGGAAGAAGTCTGCTGAGAAGAAGAAGAAGAAGAAGAAGAAGAGGAAGAAGGAGAAGAAGTGATGGGGTTGAAAATAGTCACCAGGAACGGAAGCAACAAATAATGGCGTTAGGTGTGGACGCAAACCGGGCGTGACGTGTTATACACACGTCGAAATATCCACGAAGTCGCGAATATACATGTGGTCGCGCCCCATATAATGTCGGTGATGCTTCTCGAGTCTCCTCCGCCTTGGAGATCATGCTTGATCCGAGCCGAGAGCCTTCGCTCTGTGCCAGTTCGTCATTGTACTCGTATTATATTCAGTGCCACAATGTTGGATCCGAGTCCAAGACAAACTTTGAATGTCGGGCATCGACGATTTATCGCGTTGACAGATGCCGAAAACTCATGCTGGAAATATATTTTTGAAAATATGCGAAACTGTTTCACGTGAAATCTTATTCATAATTTTTTTTGCCGAAAGCATTGTCTTCACAAATAGAAAAATCACAGATGTGAGCGCGTCTATGGCGCGCGTTTCACTATTCGCGCTTCGCGCTCCAAAATGTTTAATCGTCGTTCTACGCGTTACGAAATACTTAGCCATCGCACTTCGCGCTCAATGTTACATATTCTTCATGTGTAAATTACAAACTTTTTTTTAATTCAGAAGAAAAGAGAAATTTATTTACTTAACATTCTCACCAAGACACGCACGCTTCGCGCTCGATATTTGATATAAGCTTCGCGTTACGCTCGCAGTTGTGAGCATGCCTATGGCGCGCGATTTTCTCATCGCGCTTCGCGCTCCGAAATGTTGAATCGTCGTGCTACGCGTTACGAAATATTTAGCCATCGCACTTCGCGCTCAATGTTATATATTCTTCATGTGCAAATTACAAACTTTTTTTTTAATTCAGACGAAAAGAGAAATTTCGCGCTTCGCGATCGGTTCTCTTCACCATGAAATAAATTTAAATAAATAAGTAAGAAGTTTTAGCGCGCCTACGACGCGCAACTTGTTCGTAGTGCTTCACGCTCTATAACATTTTTTCATATGTTTATTATGAAATGTTTATTATCAATTATTAAGAAATAGCTGTGTGACAACTATTTAATAATAATTGCCACATCCACGTTTGGTTCTGTCAATCGAAATCCTGCGGTTGTGGCAACCACAAATGAGTAGTTGTACTATATTTTATTATTTGTGTGGTTGTCACAATCATTATAGAGTTTTCTCAGTGGACATTTATCAAAAAATGCGGGAGGGGGTGAAATTTTACACAAATCTAATACATTCTTCGATCATAATGTGAAAATACTCTGATTAAATAATTCAGAGCGCGATGAGTCCTAGGCGCGCTCAAACTTGTTAACTATATTTTCTAGTATATAGATACTATTATAGAAAATATAGTTAACAAGTTTGAAATTTCTTTTGGAACTTACCTTTTTATTTGTTTCAACTCAGTGTAAATAACTTTTTTCAAAAATGTGTTCACCTGACCGCGGGAGTTTTGTCTCAAATTAAAAATTATCACTAGATTTTCCAGATTTTCATTTCTCATTCTGATACACATTGATTTAAGGAACACATTGTTGCGCTTAGCGCTCGATATAACAATGTGTTCCTTAAATCAATGTGTATCAGAATGAGAAATGAAAATCTGGAAAATCCTGTGATAATTTTTAATTTGAGACAAAACTCCCGCGGTCAGGTGAACACATTTTTTAAAAAAGTTATTTCCACTGAGTTGAAACAAATAAAAAGGTAAGTTCCAAAAGAAATTCATTGTTGATCTAAAATATTCTTTGTTCAAAATTGAATATCTGAAGGATCGCATATTCACGTGTTAGCAATTGGTTTCTCCTCTGTTAACATTAACATTGATATACGCCAAGGCGCATAGAGATGACGACATTGCTAACTCGGATCAAAATTAAATTTAAATACATATAATAAA
>JAUESI010000003.1:5453042-5469705 GCA_032275145.1 Synergus laeviventris | reverse complement strand
AGACTACCAAACATTCTAGAGAGGGCGCTAATACTCTTTACTTATTTATTTAAATGTATGGCATGGTGAAAAGAACAATTCTGGACACCCAGCAATTATCTGTTCATCGACATAAAATCATGTCCTTAATTATGCTTTTTCGACGAAAAGTCATTGACCAAGAGAGACGTATCCATTTATAGTGAGTGGACGAGTGTCGATGTCCGGGAACGCTTTAAAATAATTATTGTTGACTGCGGCCGAGATAATAGGTCGCATCGCGGACAATCTATAAATAGTAAAGGATCCCTCGAAGGAAAAAAGTGATTAATGATCCTAAGTGGTGTCCGAACCGGGACTGCGTGGCACCGCACAGGAAGATCCGTACATTTATGCACGATTATATATATGTACGTATGTGCATTATATGTATGTACATGTATTATATGTATTTGTATGTGTATTTATTATACGCATGTATGTGAATTATATGTATATGTTCTACCTATGGGGGCAGTCACCGATAATAAATAATGCTCGAGAAGGGAGAAGTGAATTGGGGAATGAAACTTTATAGGGAGCGTGAAAGACATCAGAACCGTAAATGATTCTCGGGACTGACTTAATTCCATCGGTCAGATAATCATTGCATCGAAAATGTTATTTCTCATGGAAACCCATATCAACGCCTCTTGTAATTTGATATAGTCTCTATAATTCTCTGCTGCAGATATATAAACGCTTGAATTGTGCGATCCATCAAGTTTTTCTATCTGGAGAACAATGCATTATTCATAATTGGACGTTATATACTTATGTTACTTACTTTTAAGATCTATGATTTATAATTACTATCGTTTCTGTTCTGGAATAAAGGATCTTTACTGTTGTATATTACATACCATACATTTCAAATTTCAACTAACTCACTCGACTCTTCAGCCGTATAACTATTATTATTGTAAAAAAAATTCCGGGACTTTTGCCGACAATGGAAACACAGCACAAAAAATTGGTTATACCTGAGTTTGAAAGATTGGTCCTAAAAGTTTTCTATTTACTCACGTATTACGAGCTTACCTCTCAAGTCGTAACTATATCTTACCTGTATTTAAGGCATTTTTGCTTCGGACACGCGCAGCCACGCGTCTTCTCTTTCGCCACGGACTAACACAACTAGGATTTTTACTTTACCTCACTATCTGCAAACAGAATTATAGTTTCGTTGTTTCTTTATGGTGTGATGCAGGTAAGATCTATAAATATAGGACTCTTCTGCTTCTGACGAGGTTCTGAAGTCTGCTTGTACTCGGTCGGAATTTCCTGACTATTTTGCTGACAATACGCCATAAAACTTTCTCCTTCTCGAGCGTGCGAAGGGTCGACGACAACTCTCGTTTATGTTTCACTCTCGGGTCACAGCTAAATCGTGCAGCACTCTTTGCATCACTTTGTAGGATTCGAGTGCAACCAATCGATGCACGCAGAACTCCCTTTGCGAGTTCTTCACATTTTGAGGTAACATCCGGACTGCAGATTCTGGAACGAACCGATATTCATGCAATTTCAAGCATGTGGAGCTTTAGAAAATATGGAGTGACAACTGGATACTGAAAGTTTATAAAAATATACATTTTTAAAGAATTGTTTAAGTTTTATTATTTAAACATCAAATTAAGCTCTGTCTTTAGTAAAAGTCAAAATATGACTTAATTTGAAAATCATTTCTATATAGTAAGACAAATTGTTTATTAAAAAAACATGCTTTTCTAAAATGAAAAACAGTTTAATTTGATGAATGTTCTTTGAATTCTTTTTATTTACTGCATTTCACTGGATCTATAACCAAAGTAGATTTTCGCTATACATATAAAACGACATAAACATAAACTAAAAATTGGCAAACAGTCACTAATGATTATTCTACAAAAATAGACACTTTTTGGCCTAGAAATAACACTAAAATAATAACTAATTCTTTTTGTAGAAACAGGGAGAATAAATTTCACATAAAAAAGTTAAATTAAAAATATTTGGTTTTTTAAGTGAAATTCTGATTTAAAATACTTTCAAAAAATCAAAATCTAAGAATTTTCTTGCATAAACGTTTTTTATTGAACCAAATCAATCAATCGAAAAACTCTTGAAATCCTATAACATTCCTTCAAATTCATATAATCTTTGAAATGTCTAAAAAAATATTTCAAATTTCATTAAAAATATATTTTTATTCCTTTAGATTTATAAAAAATATCTTTTAAAATCCACTAAAATTCATGAAAACGCAAAAAATTTTGGAAATCCCCCAAAGCCTTTCATCATCCGTGAAAGATTTGGCAAGCCCATAAAACTTAATAAAACCGTTAAAATTATTTTTAAAATGATAAAGGCTCTTTAAACCCCGTAAAATTCTCCAAAATTTCTACAAATCTTTTGAAATGCATTCAAATTTCTTTCTATCCATTCAAATTTTTCGAGATCTTTTTATATGTCTTGTAAATATGTACGGAGAAAGATATCTTACTAAATAGAGCTCTATAAAATTTTGTGAAATCCCTTCAGATTTCTAAAAATCTTTTGAAAACAATTAAAATTCCTTGCAATTGTTGAAACATCAGTAAACAATATTTAAATCTCCGTAAATCCGTTCAAATTGTTGTTAACATTTTTTGAAATCTATTGCAAATTTCAAGTAAAACATTCGAAATTGAAATATTTGAAAATTCTTTAAAATTGTATAATTGTAAGAAATATTTTGAAACTCTTTAAAATCATTAGAACATTTTTTAACTTTTTCAAGTACTTTGAAATTCCTAAAAACCGTTTGAAATACCTACATGAAAATTTCTAAAAAGTTCAAAATTTTCATAAACTTATAAAAACTTGTTAAAGCCATGAATATTTCTTTCCATCCCTTGAAATTATTTAGAAATGGATCAAAAATCTTGAAATATGTAGAAATACCTGAAAAAAATATTTAAAATTCATTGAAATTCCAAACAATAATTAGAAATTCTTGAAAATTCTTTAAAATTCCCATAAATATTTGGAAATTAATTAAAATCCTATGAAAAATGTATAGTCGCTGGTAATTTTCAAACGAAAAAATTAATCAGTTTATATTTATTTTGAACTTTAGTTACCGAAATTTGAAAAATTTTTAATTAAAGGTTTTCAATTTTGACTACATTTTAAGTTATTATTTTTTTTTCTAAAATATTTTGCTAAAAAGTTTGAAATATGTAGGAGAATTTTGGTTTTAAATTACACCAATTATTTTCAATTGATTCATTTTTCCAATTTTTCATTGAGGCGCATGAATATCAACCAAATTCGAATTGATACAATTTTTATTTATCCTGAATCCGACAATTTGAATAAATAAAAATTATGGTAAATGGGTGTTCGATAACTTGATTTTCGACCATATAATACGTATATCAATTGGAATCTGGATGATATACATGCGCCTCTTTTCTATTTATTATTAATTGGGAAAGATTTATAAATAAATACATTTTCAACAAAGAAAACTTTTAAACTCCATTCTGTTATATTGTGAACTCTTATAGAAAAAAAAAGTAAAGTAGTTGAATTTGCTTATTAAAAAACAAAGTACCAAAATATACGTTTTATTAGTTTAACAAAATATTTAATTATTTCAAAAATAGAATTAAAGTGAAATTTTCACTTAAAGTTCTTTTGGAAAAATACCCTGATAATTTTAGGTTTACCAGCTGAGTAGACGGACAGTCTAAAACTTAAAATAACATTGTAAGCTAATAAATTTCAAGGTGATGATAAATACCATAAATGTACCGCAACGGAAGACTTTAGAGGTAATATTGTAATCGCCAAAAAAATCAGACGACATAGCGAATATAAATATAAAAAAATAGCTTCTCCAATATCATGATTTACACAATAAACTCAATAAACGACACTCGACCGAGTGTAAAAATCTATCAGAAACCCCAAAACACTATAACCAAACATTAATACAAACATCATATAAAAAATTCACCCACCCACGGCCTCTTTGCCTTGAATCTAAAAGATACCTAAAAGATTTGTCTCCACATTTAAGATCTTGTATCACATATCAGATTGGTGGGACGAATGAGGACGATAGGCCCTGAATACAGAAAGGCATCAGAAACGGGGTGCACACATGGTTACTTGTCATTGTGCAAGGTCGTGGCTAAGGGACCGAGGGGCAAGGGGACAAGGGCAAAGGGGACAAGGGGATTCAATATGGGTTTTGTGTCAATAGTGTTAATAGTGGGAGGGGTTTAGTACGCACATAGAACCTACATCGAACACATATCTCACCGAGTGAACATTGGGGGTGGCTTCCTGTATCAAAGGGCAGCTGATAGAGGCACCCCTTCATATATTATATTCTATAACTTTAGTTTAGCTGTTAGTCGGGAGGCCCTTCGACTTTCCTCCCTCAACTATACACTACACAGTTATGTCCCACACAGTCATACCTTACACTGTTCTGCACTATGCAATTTTCCAATCTGTACTGAGGGTAGCACCCCCCTCCACCACCACTTTACCCTCTAGCCTCTACCATTCTAAGTAATAAACCGGTGAAAGTTTTGGGGGCCCATTGGCACGCGCGAACCCCCGTCGTTGACGCCCGACCGACGGACCGGCTCGAAATCGTCACAGGGACACAAATCATTTCATTTCATTGTACCCCGGCTTCGAGTTTGGCCGGCTCTCGGTACACGCTACCTACCAGAAACGATTTGGCGTGCGACTGGACATCATCCCCAACACGATGCTTCCCTAAGTTAGCTTTCCTCCTAGTTAACTTGTGCAAAAGTGTAAAGGATACTCGAAACATTCGTTGTTTTATACTCGATTATAGTAACCTAGTGCTATTTAGATTCTAAAACTGTGAAACATTAAGTGTCATCGAGTAAATAATATAAGCAGAGTGATTACCATTTGGATTTAAAGTGACAACCAGAACGAACGGAAGTGTCTTTAGTGTTTAAAGTGTTTCCATAATTACTAAGCATTACTAAGTATTATCATTATTGGTATTACTTATATATTACCATGGCCAGTTCGACCTACTATACAAACAGTGACTCTTCTTATTGGCCCTGTCAAGCCAGTGATCCTAGGATTTATGATCAGAATTCCTATTTCCAAACCTATAATCAAGTGCCTCAACAACCTCAACACAGTCCCCCTGTCATTAAACCTTCTCAACCAGAGCCACCAAGTTTGCTCGAGGCGATATTGAGACATGGCAAGGATGCTGTTTCTCAAAGCTATTCTAATACAGCAAAAAATGTAACAACGGCAGAACATATTCCGAGGACTGAGATGCCTTCTCTGTCACCTTACACTCCACCTTCCTCTAAGGATCGAACATCACCTTTGACTGGACTTATTTGTGATGCTGCATCTCAGGATCAGTATCAAAACTCATATCAGTATCCAGCATTTGAGCAAAGCACAAGCTGTGCCATCGCGAGTGTTAATTCGAACTTTGAGGCTTTGCAAACTTATGGTTACAATAATAACAATGGGAAGAGTAGTCCCACTGAGATGAGTGATTATGGTGACGACGTGCGGCAAGAGTATCCATGGATGAAGTCCAGTTCGGCTAATTGTAAGTATTCTTCTCATTTGTGCAGTAACAATTCACAGCTCTATAGATATTCTGCTAATTATTGAGGTTCCTTTAATTTTTATTGCAGCCGAGGTGACTGCATCCGGAAGCAAGCGCACCAGACAAACCTACACCCGTTACCAGACACTCGAATTAGAAAAGGAATTCCATTACAACCGCTACTTAACAAGAAGACGGAGGGTGGAAATTGCCCAAATTCTGTGTCTCAGCGAGAGGCAAATAAAGATATGGTTTCAAAACAGACGAATGAAGGCAAAGAAGGATGGAAAATTAGGAAGTTCCTTGGAACCATCTGCTGATGAAGTGATCTCATCCCCTGATTCAGCAATGAATCAGAATTTAGCGCAACAAAATAGAGTGACGTCTTTGCATCAAAGTGGTGTCAACCAATTGCAGCCGAGAGCAATCAGCACACATCAAAATGGACTCGCAACATTGCATCAAAGCGGAAGTACACCACTGCATCAAAGAAGAGGCGCATCGTTGCATCAAAACGGAAGCACGTCATTGCATCAAAGCGGAGGTGTGTCCCTGCATCAAAATGAAATCAACCCATTGCAGCATAATGAAATGCCTTTAATGCACCATAACGCAGCAGTTGCAATGCAAAGTGGAGTAAATGTGGCACAGAATCGGATACATCATCATCATAATCAGCACCATCGCCCGCAGCACTCACTTCATGCTGCCTACTTGAATTATCATCATCAATCGCAGAATTACTTGGGTCAAGATTATGGTCAACAACAGGGTTACGGTCAGCCATCGAAGTTGGAACTTCATACAATATCGTAAAGCAAGAATGCGAAGCGAAGATCGGTCAGCTGACCCTGCAAAGGCCGTGATTTATGGCTAAATGAGCTAAACAGCCGAGCATCCCACGCCAGGTATTCGAAGCTTGGCGTTCACGCCGCATTTCGCCAGGAAATCCTGTCGGTCCTTTCATATTTAAAGAGGCCAAGAGTATTGCTCACGTCACTCTGAAAATATTTTGACACAATATGTAATATTCATTTATTGCTGATTAATAGGATGCAAGTCATCTTTCGCAAAGTGCAGCTCGGAAAAGTCGATTTTACGGTTTTGATGAGCTTCCAAATTCAATGCATGATAGGAAAATATTTAGGTCGGGGATGTTCACGGTCATCTTGGCATTTTTGAAAATATTGTGCGTTTCCCACTGTGTCGGTTGTGGAAGTTTTACTTATTCTCATTTGATTTAATCATTTTATATGAAAGTAAATTAGATCAAATTTAGTGAAGGAAATAGTATTTATTGCTCTTAATATGTATAATTGTAAAAGAAGTATATTTTATAAATGGAAAATTTGTATTTAAGTATTTTTCAATGATTAATTATTTCAGGCGTGATTGCATTGAAATTTTGATTTTTGATTTCCATGCTTTGCATTGTGAATTTAAAAAATGTGAGGAACTTTTTAATTGTTTGGTTTTTATGTGAAATCATTTAATTAAATTAAAATCATTTTCGGCAATTTTGTAATTTGAAAAATTCAAATTTTGGGAATTTAACTTTGTAAATTGGTCAATTCAAAAATTATACATTTAAGTTTGGATTACGGAAATTTTTTAAGTCGGACATTTATAATTCGGCTTTTTTATTTTCGAAATTTGTGTATTTGTGCATTTATTTTTTGTGCATTTTTGGTTAATCACAGAATGAAATATTATTTTATATACAAATTCCAGATTAACATGTCGGTAGTTTTTGAATATTTAAAAATTTCAGGAATTTAATCTTTTACACAATCTGGACACTCGCCACAAATATTTAAAAAAATCGAAAACAAAATTTGCTAAAAATGAAAAATAACGAATTATAATTGACCGAATTTTAAAATTTCCGAATCGTAAAATCGAGAATTGAAGAATTTGAGAAAATTTTTTAATTCGATATTTTTTGCTTTTCGTCAATATTGGGTATTTATTTTATCGTTATTATTGAATATACCTGAGAGAAAATCTAGCACTTTGTTCCAATTTTCAAACTTCATAATAGGCCTGTGTAATAATTTTGGAAATTTAACATAAATAATTGAATTGCAAATAATTAATGATAAAATTGTATTAGAATCTGAGTTCTGAAATCGATAAGAAATTAACGGGTGATGAAATTTGTATTACATAATTTTTTAAAGACAAAATAAACGCGTTTTAAGAAGCAATAGGAATGAGGGAACTATTTGGGGCGGTTAGGCGTTATAGGGGTTGAATGGTGGGGAAGGGGGATCGCCACAGCTGCGTTTCTGGCACAGCTCAAGATGGCCGAAAGCATAAAACGCCAGAAAATACCGTTCCTCAAATTTTCTCTGTTTTTTTCTACAAAAAATCACTTTAAAAAAAACTGTATAAAATCTGTGGGAGAAAATTGTGTTTTGTGAATAGTGGAGTGAAAAGTTTCGCGAAAAGTGTTCTAAGAGTAACAATGGAAGAAACAGTTAGAAAATTTTCTGGAATAAAAAGCTTAAGAAACAGATTTAAAATTTGAAATATGAAATTTTAATTAAATTTATCGCAATTTTTTTATTGTATTATTGTATTTTTTTCAAAAACCGAGTAGAACAATCACGAGATTGATAATATATAACTTACTTTCAATTGTTTTCTGTATCTTCCATTACAAATATATGGTCTAATTTTTTTAAAGTGCAATTCTTTGGGTTAAAAATGCGATTGTTTGCAATTATTCCTGCACAATATTCAAGAAAAAACAGTTTTCGAGAGATCGACTCTTTTGAAGTTTACATCAAAGGACGGAAGAAAAGTGAAAGTTTCTCTAGAATTCCACAGGTATCTCTGCGCGTTCGTTACAAATTTTAGTTCTGAAAAATCCAAAGAAAGAGACTAAGTATAAAATACGTGTGCCACTTATTTTCAAAAAAAAAATTATAAAAAATATGTATTTTTCTGAGAGAAAATAAGTATATTTTTACGTAGCTACACACAAAGAGATTTATTTTCTAAAATTAAGACTCGTGAATCTTTAAGCGACTGCGGCTGTAGAAAAAAACGTTCCTACTAGAAATTAATCTTCGGCAAGTGTAAATAGCATTTCTAGAAATATTAGTTATAATTAATTAAATATTAATTATTAAAGTGATAAATATTTGCCAAATAGGAGCAAAACTTCAGAAACACGTAATGCAAAAACAAAGGTACATCTTTTTCTTTTTTTTTGTTTATTTAATGATCTCAGTAGACAAATTGAAATCTGTAAAGACTGTTTCTAGGGACCTAATGCCAGTACAATTTTTTAGGTAAGATTAAGATGATTTATCGAATAGAATAAAGTACAAATGTTAGTTTTATAACTTTAAGGCGAAGAAACTAGTCCACTATTTGTAATGAAGATTATTCAGTATAAGATTAACATATTATATTTTCAGTGCTGATAAATAAATTATTTACGAATTTTAAGAATGAAGTTATAAATTATATTAGAGTTTCTATTCATTTGACATTCTTTATTATTTGCTGAACCGAATCTTTTCCACATCCATATTTCGAGTAAAAACGAAACATATTTCTATAATTTTATGAAAATTATTCCATCAAAAACTCGGCCCCTCTTTTCAATTAATTACACCAAATGTTCTTGTTAATAAAAGAAAAAAAGCTTGGATAATCCTAATTCTGCAATTTATTAAAATTGTAACTTCAACTGCAAAAAAGTACATTTTTGAAGTTCGCTCAAAATGTTTAATGTAAATGTTATTCATTTTAATAAAATCTGAAATAAGTGTAGGTAAATTCTCATGTTGAGCACACATTCTAGAAATGGCAACTATGGCAAGGGGAGCAGATCCCGTGTCGCGGGGGTCGGTCGAAGAGGGCGAGGGTCGATATTGTGCTTGACAGATAGTTTCCCATAGCTCCAGTAATCCATCATGGCCGGCACGCAAAGAAGTATTGGTTTCCCTGCTTCGAGTCTTAGCAATTGTATTGAATTGAAACTTTTTTGCGGCTTCAGTGCTGCATAATTTGAATTCCTATGCAAATTTTACGTATTCAATGTAAATGTGAATATAAATAAGAGACAAAAGTCTAAGACTAAATATTTTTATGCTCTTTACATTTAAAATGTAAAGGGCAACTTCAAGAGGAATTTTTTATTTCTTAGCATAATTTTTGAATCTTAGTAATTTCAATCAAAACCGATGGCAAAAGAATCGATATCCGCATCTAAATATCGTACAAATTCTTTTATAACAACAAAGATTTTATAATTGTACTGATATTGATATGATAATATGTTTTTGATGTTTTATTGGAAGAATCGTGGCGAATAATTGTTATGCCTATACATACTTATCATGAAGGACATTCAATTTAAGAATCAATATAATTATTCAACATCTGCCCCTTGAAAGATGCTTGTGAAATGTTTCCTCCCTTTTTAGTTCCCACCCTTTTCTCCATTTTGGCGATTGGTTCCGCATTTCCGAATAGTATTGTCTTGGAAGCGACTAGTTTTACACTCAGCATCCGAATTCTTTATACATCGCTCGTGCGCAAATATTTACACAAAGCTAAAATCACATTCTGGCACTATAGTATTGAAATGTATTATTTTATGCTTCATCTTCCTGGCGAAAAATTTGTTTAAAAATATTTTTCATAGTACGGAGTAGTTTTGAAACTGGATGAAATTGAATAGCTTAGGATTTTTTTTTGAAAATACTTCTTTTTAAATTTACTAATTCTATAATGTATATTCACAGTACTCAAAAATTCGAATAATTTAACCTTATACAATTTTTTGATAAAAAAATTTGTCAGACTTATAACATTTCGAAAATTCAAAAAAAAATTAATATTTGAAGCCAAACAACGCACGTATGAAAAATGTTGCTTTTTGAACATACTACAAGATTAGCACAACAACTTTTTGAATTTTTATTTTAAATCGAAAATTTAAATTTGGAGTCAAATACCGCAAGATATAGAAAAATTATAAGACACATATTGGTCTGAAAAAAGATCTACAAATTCTCCCTGGACCATTTTTTGATAAAGTAATTAATTTTTCTTTTAATCGTGAAAAATGTTAAAAAATAAAAAATAAAATTTTTCCGTCAAAAAACGGGATATGAGAAAATGTTACAAAAATAATATGAAGTATTGAAGCTTGACGACCAACTATTCCAGAACGCGAAGCGCTACGAACAAATTGCTCATCGTATATCGCTAAAACTTATTTATTCAAATTTATTACATTGTAAACAGAACCGAACGCGAAGCGCAAAGTTCATATCAAAGATCGAGCGCGAAGCGCATTTTTCCCTTAATTAAAAAACAAATTTTTTAATTTGCACATGAAGAATATAAAACTATAAAAAGCGCGATCACTAAATATTTCGGAGTGCAAAGGACGAGATCAAACATTTCTGAACGAGAAGCGAGCCGCGCGGCAGGAGAATATGCCCTCAGGGCGGGCAGAATTTTTAAATTTATAATGCTAATACTTTTTGAAGAAACCATATTAAAAATGTCTATTAGCAACCTTTGCACCTTAAGGAACCGAGCTTAGTTTTCAATTGCCTAGGTTGACCTAATTTTATTGCTTCAAAACTTCCCCAGCATTAAATTTTATTTCCCTTTATTCCTTTCAGAAGAACCTCGTTTTAATCCGTTTATGACACAATTTAAAAGATTTTTATGAAGATTTAGATTTATAGCAAAAATCCCAAAATTAACGGCAATGGTAATATAATAAAATTGGTATATTAAATTTTTAAAATATGGTGGTAAATTTAAATATTAATAAAACAAATTTATATTGACAAAGAAAATGTATTTATTAAATTTTGAACTTTTTGAATTGAAAAGACAATTTATGAAATTATTTTGTCAATAATTAAACCATTTTAAGCATTCAATTTATAGAATTCTTTTAAATATATGAGAAGCTTCCATTTAGTGACGTCGTATTTTTTAAAATCTTTCTGAAAAATGTTAAATGTTATACGAGAACGCGTAGCACACTACTGGGAGGAAACATTTCCATGCTCTTTTTTCTTTCAGAAAGGTCCCAAGCCTTCAATTTTGGTTTGATTTTTAATTTAAAAAAAATTAAAGTTCTTTAAATTTTTAAGAGCTTCACAGTCTGAACTTTTGCCTCTTTTATTTTTTTATTAATCATTTTCTTATATTCAAAGTATATGGGAAAACTCCAATTTTGTACATAACAATTTTTTACGCTTTAATAACTACTGAGGTACAATTTATATTGTCTTAAATGAATGTTTGGGGACTCACACAATACAAATTATTTGATTATTATTACATCGAATTGTTATAAACAAATTTTATGAACAAATTGGTAAATAGTCTTATTATCGGTAACAAAATTGTTCTTTTTCCTAAAAGTGCTTCGTATTAATGCACGAATGACATTTAATGAGAAAAATAATTAAAAAGATAAAAATAACGATTGTTATAATTTTTATAAACAATTCTTATGACGAAATATTTAAATTTGCGGCTTTACCAAAAATTAGAATTTCCTTCAATCGCGAGCACGACATCAGATATTTTTAAAAATAATAAATCTTTTATAATATTTGGTAAATCAATTAAAACTTTTATAAACAAATAAGATAAACAAATTGAAAATTTTTCGAAATCCCTTTAAATCTCTACTTGTTTATAATTATGAAAAAAATATAATCATAAAATGTATTGTGATAATAATTTTCATGTGTGGTTTGGACGTGGAAAACTCTTCAAGGCCCTGTTTCATTATCAACAATATCTCAGTTTTATTACATAATTTTAAGGCAGGATTACTAATGTAACCATTTTTATTGAAAATAGAAATCCAAACCAGGGCCTGGTCAGAACCCTATGTCAAATGAGGCATGACATATCCATTCAACTAGGTATATTATGCTGAAAGCGCGAAATATACCATAAATGTACCGCCTCAGTTGATAGTGCAGTAGTGTAACTGAGGGGTGCAAAAGATATATAGAAAGCTGCACGAACCATCCTTGGAGGCAGAGTGGTATATAACAGATACACGTGTCCCAGCGGCTTGCTTTGCGGCACGTGATTCATGGAGGTCTGGTAGCGTTTTTTTACACCTGCGACGGCTTTATTAGAAATTCTGATGGAGCGGCTGCAAAGAGTGACACTCGGACCAAACCAACGACCGCATTGGATGAAATCGTCTAATCATTCGACTTCTTGCGTGATCCTCTCTAAGAAGTCGAAGAACTTAATTGCGTATCATGATGTAGCGACGTCATGACTTCGTTCACGTTGTGATATATACCATATACCCATATCCTACATACCATACACAATATCTATATACCATATCCTATATGTATATTGTATATATACTATATACCATATACTATTGCAAAAGAGATAAAAAGAGGCTGACTTAAAGCGAGCATTGGCTGACCATAAAGGGATCTATTGCATTAGATCAAGTGAAATGTTCTTATCCTGCTTTGCTATTTATGTTACTGTTACTATAGTGATCGTGTTCGCATCGATGGTTTCGTCACCTTCCTGCAAAGTTCTCATCGAGTTTCAACTGCTGCAGAAGAAATTTGTTACATGAGGAAATAAATTATCTGATATGCGATTACATCCGTTATAGAAATTGCCCCATTTAGCACCATTTCAAATGGGTGCTGACCAGGCTTTTGTATGGATTTCTATTTTAAATACAAATATTTTAATATCATTACGCATTTATGGGACAACCATATGCATTATAATACCAATCTTACGATGTTATTCCCACCTTAAAATAATAATGCAATACTAGCTGTGAAATTGTAACAACTTTTGTGCTCAATCAATGAGCCCTTTGCTTCCTATAGAAGCAAACATAACTCACATTCTCATAGGGGAAGCATTAAGTAACTAATATATATTTTTAAAAATTTTTAAGTAAATATTTATTGCAAACAATAATTTTCCACATTATAAATATATGTATATATTAAACAATCTTCTCCTTACCTGCCCCTTCTTTCATCCCTACCTCTTTATTTAAAGACAGATGAAAACCAACATTTTTAAAATTTCAAAGAACTATAACTTTACTTCTTATGTTTTCAAGCAAAATAGCAAATGCATTAATCACATACAAGGGACCTTTGCTTTCCTAACATCAGCTTTAAATTTTTATTATTTGAAAACCTATATATAGTCGAAAAATTAATTTGTGGAAATTACAATTAACCATAACTTTTATATTTTCAATGAAATGCACTAATCTTATATAGGCCAATTGATTCGTCTCTTGACACAAGGAACCTTTTTTCTTTATACATCAGTTTTGAATTTTCATTATTTGAGAACTAATAGTCGAAAAATCAATTTTACTGAAATTATAAAAGAGTATAAAACTTATAAAAATAAATCTTTTGTGAAAAAATTGTAAGAAATTCAACTGGGTATACAGTGGAATATAAGTATGCCCAAATTCCATGAATTCACCTGCATACGATCTCGAGATATTGCATGAGGATTGCTAAGAAGCGTGACGCACATACACACACACACACACATCCGAAAATTTTTTCAGGACTTCATTTTAGATATCTACCCATTGAAATATATTAAAAAAACCTCATTTGGAAACTGGATTTTGTCACCACTACAACCCGTGCAGAAATTTCGATGGACTTCTGGTAGGGCCCTTACCAGTTTTTCGCATTTCTAGCGTGGTCCTGATCTGGAAAACAGGCAAGGACCCCACAAGGCGCATCATGCTTTTACTGCGATATATACCCCAAGTAGGGAAAACTGGTCAATACCCCATGTCAAGATAAAAAAACTATTTTCATTGGTTGGATTTCTAACACTTCAAAATCGAGATCAGAGCTGCCAACTAATTGTAATGAATTTAAAGCGATTTTAAAAGATATATCAAGTGGTTTTAAGGAGTTTTTAATATGTTATATACTTCACCTGCTGTTGGTTGTAAAATACGTTACTATTAAAAAAATGTAAAGCTTATTATTTATAATACTGATTCTAGGGAATTTAAAACGATTTCAAGAAAATATTTACAAGATTTCAAGGATATTAATATTTTTTAAGGGATTTCAAGAAATTTTAAGTGGTTTCAGAAGAATTCAGATGAGTTTCATTTGAAAAATTTTCTAAAGTATTTTGAAGGATTTTAAGTGAAATTAATGAATTCTAATAGAATTTAAGAAAAATCCAGAGAATTTTCAAGAGCTTTCCAAAAATTTCAAAAATGTCAAGAAAATTTAAAGGATTTCAAGAGATTTTAAGTGATTTTAAGGTATTTAAAAAAATTCAAAAGAGTTTAAAGATTCTAGAGTAATTTGAAAACAAAAAATATTTCAAAGATGTCAACTAAAAATAAAAATCCTGACCAGGGTTTTTGCGGAATTTTAAAAATTACTTGAACATTTTGAAACTCATCGCAATTCTTTTGAAATTCCTTAAATATTCTTTAAAATCATTAAAAGTTTGTTGAAATCGTTTTAAATTCTTTAAAATCACTTCAAATCACTTGAAATACCCACAAATTCTTAAAAATTTTGAATCTCCCATGAATTATTTTGAAAAGGCTTTAAATTCTTAAAACCAGTTAGCAGTTTTGATTTCGATTTTATGGTAAAGTATACAGGCGGCAATAATATAGAAATGAAACTAATAGGTGAAAAGCGAATATTTTTTTTATCTTGATCGTATATTGACCAGTTTTTCCAGAATAGAACCACACTAGAACTAGGAAAAACTGGCCGCAGGAAGTCCTTTTATACTACAATTATTTCTATTGCAATTTAAAGAACAAAGTAATTGTATGTATAGTTTATTGATAAGAGTTTAAATCTTCAAATTAATAATTGTGCAAATACAGATTATTTTACATTGTAATGGTAAATTGAACGTTCAAATAATAACTTTTGAAATAATTTAAAATTAAACGAAATCTTTTCAATTCATAAAAATTTTCACAAATCCTTTATATCCGTAAGTGAGGAAGAATAATTAAAGCTTGTGTATTTAAGTAAAACTTGTGACTCGGACGCTGTTGAATTGCTTTCACTCTTCAATTAAGACCTACTACTTAGGAAGTTGCCTGTTGATGCAAATTTTTTTTTTTCTATTTGCAATATTTTAAACTATATAATCGAATTGAAAAAAATATTACATCAGGCTTATATATAGCTACCTTTGACAGCTTAGACGTCAGATACTTCAGCCCAATTACTTTCCTTGGATAACAAAAAGCCGTATATAATCAATATTTGCATTCTCATCAGTAAATCTATTAGATTAGTGTGGAAGTTAACCCCCCCCCCCCGTTTTGTCAAATGTCCACGTTTTGAGATCCCTTAACCCAAAAATCATGTTTTTACGAATGTGTATGTCTGTCCGTACGTATAGATCTCAGTTTGTTAGCACGATAACTTTCGAAAGAATTGATATACTATATATATATATATATATATATACTGGCATTGACCTTTTGTATACTCTTTCAGTCTTTTAAAATGAAGGTCAAGTTCTTTAGTCAGCCATTTTTAACAAGAATTCAAAGACTGGTCACATTTTGAAAAATTTTCAGAACTCATTTGAAATCGTTTGAACGAAAATTAAAATTTGTATACAAATTTTTATTTGAACTTATATGAAAAATGTTACGTTTTAAATACGCTAAAAGATTAGTGCAACTTTTTGAAAATTACAAAAAATTGAAATTACAAATTTTGGGTCTGTAAATTTATAGTTTTGAGTATGTTACCACGAAAACTCTCGAAATAATTGACCAATTGAATTGTTCTTTGGTATACAACTCGTTTACTAAAATGAATTTTTTCGATACAAAAAAAAATTGTCAGACTTATAACATTTGGAAAATTTAAAAAAAGGAGAAGAAAATTAAAATTTAAAGCTAAACAATAATACATTTCTTAGGGTAGCTGCGAATAAAGACTAATGCAAATAAGGAATATATTAACTTTATTTTGGAATATATCTGAAAGCCATCCCGGACATATA
>JAUESI010000003.1:5437347-5447675 GCA_032275145.1 Synergus laeviventris | reverse complement strand
TTTGAGAATTCCATAATTTTTTGTATTTCGCAAGTTTGAAAATTCGATATTTTAATTTATCGGTATTTATTTTTTTGGGAATATTAGCTTAGCCCGATCATATTAAATTCCAGTTTATTTAAAATTAAATAATTTGTTATTTCTTGAAATGAGTGATGTGGACAAATTTTAAATCAGTAAAATAATAAAAAATTAAGACAAAACAATATAAAAGTCCTTGAGAATTTTAAAATTGACCTTCAAAAATCAATTCAATTCTCAGCGGAAACGAAAATCATTAATTTGATGAATTCCCTCCAAATATTAAGATAGCTTTCAAACTTTAATTGTTTTGAATTCGAAGACTTCCTGTTCTTTCAGTTTCTAAAGACTTGAAAAATTTTCACGCAATTACAATTTTTTAAAGAAATTCTATAGTCGATTACCTTAAAAGTTGCGCAATTTCATATGACACTGTCTACTCAACCCCCCTCCCCCCTCTTTATATATAAATAGTAGTTCAAATTGACAGAAGTTGTTGTTTAAAGCAAAAGAAAAATTGCTTTTCAGTTTCTCTTATAACAAAATATTACACTTAATAGGGTTTTAGAAAATACTTGATATTCTTTTCATCAACTTTTTGAAGTTTAAAAAAAATATTCGCAAATATTAGAATAATATTCAGATATAATATTTAATCATCTCATCAGAGTTGAGGTCTTATCGTTAGATTCTTTTATGATACAGATATTTGCATTCAGAAAATACACAACAAGCAACAACTTATTTCGCAAAAAATAATTCAAATCGCTACAAACAATCCCTCGTCACTTTCTCATCCCTCCATCAACTTAAATTTCAACAAACACTCATCTCTTCAAATCGCACTTTCTACAAATAATCTGCGAATGATTGCTTTCTTAGCAAGGCGCTGAATACCATCTTCCATGAAGGAATGACCTCCGCAACGAAACACGTGGTGTGCCGACAATCAAAATTGCCTCTTAATGAGCGACAAGGTTTTGATGCAGAATTGTTGAACAAACTTTTGGAAAAAGTGTTTTTTGTGTTCCCCAGTACCTAAAACCCATTTTAATAACGTTCCAGCAGTGCAAAGAAATTTTACAACACAAAGAACCGCACATCTCTGACAGTAAAATAAAAACTTCAAATCAAGTGTTGAAACCATTCAAAAATTTTAACAAATAAAAATGCGAAAATCGATTTCGTTACTTTGAGATATCGCGACACCGTATTACTGTTATAAACAATTTTACATAATTTTTTACTTTGTGTTTGTTTCTCTATTCTCTTCCTCCTAACTTAGAATATTTTTATACAGTATGCAGTGATTTATAAGATTGGAGTTCAAAACTAGTTTTTAAAAGTTCCTAAACTATTCCTCCTTCCGGAATGAAAAATCCCTGCGTTACGCAAATCACAAAACTGAATCCTTAAAATGAACAGATTCTTCGAAAATTGCAGCAACTTATTCTTAGAATAACACAGATCATGAAAATGAGCGCCTGTGAAAAAATCAACTAAGTTTTAGGTGATTTTTTAGTCGACTTAGATGGTTTTTCTAGAGAACGGCTCAACTGCACTCCGCACACTGGCATGAGGGATCGACCGAGTTTGACTCGCGATCACTCGTCAACACGAGGACCAGAGTTGCTTTGCCATAAGCATATAAGCTGCATAAGGGAAAACGCGTGGAAGGCCGATAGGTAGGTGTGTGTCACCCCCGAACTTGGAAGTAGCCACTTATTGGAAGGGGAACTTCCAGCCACACCAATACACCAACACCGTCACTACAAGTGGAAGAGATAGCCGTTTGACTAGGTGGTGGGGTTGTCTTTTCACTGGTGGGGTGCTAAAGAAAAGGGAAGGGGGCGGCTGGAGGCGGGCGCGCGCTTCAATTCAACAGGAACGGACACTCTCGCAACATCTGGTGAGCAACTGCCATACTAGCTTGATGCTTTAAAGTCGTAGGCCAGAAAAATGTAGCTCCGTCAAAACATTTCCGCGCGCGCGGATTTCCCTTCAGGGGCATCGGACCGATTTCGCGATATTGCAGGTTTGCTCTGGAGAGCGCCGCACGCTCTATGATTTATCGCCGAAGAAGGGTCAACAGGTAGTCGGTCTTCTGCAGGGTTAACTACGGAAAATGAAAGGCTTCGAATGAAGGTTCCTGTTTTGAAGGTGATTAACTCACATTGATCTTAAATCTTGAAGGCATTTAAATACTGAAAGGCACTAAAGGTTGAAAGGTGGAGGACTTTTGAGATTTGGATTGTTGAGATTTTGGAGAGAGAAATCTTAGAAATCTACTAAGACCCGCCTCCACAACCTCCCTCCCTTCAATACCCTCCGCCATGCCCCCTTGACCAACTGGCTACTACGTCACACATGCTTCTGGCGCGAGCCGCCAACTCGAAGGCTCTCTCCGAGTGTTCGGTCGTTCAGTGAGTTACGAGTTGTGTCCGGGTTTGCCGTGGAGCGATAACTGGGCGTCAATCGAATTGCCATTGGAAAGAGGACTCTACCTTGCACATTTTCTCTTTCTCCCTTAGCCCGGGGCAACAGGTTTGAATTTATGGGACAATAAAGAGTGCGGTGCGTAGTGCGCGTTTCTCTCTCGTGTCCCCTTCGCGCTGAATCACTTCATCTCTATCGCACTGTGTCCTCTCGCCCTGTGAGAGAAGAGAGCGACTATCAAACTCTCATAAAACTGTCAGCCGCGGCCGCCGGGCTTGACTTATGCGCGCCCCTTCTTCGCCGCGGCAAGCCACTGCTTTCAGGTCCCGCGAGAAGATCCAGAAGGTGCAGGAATATTGAGGAGCAAAAATTAGGATGAGTACTCGATGAATTTTTCTATTCTGGAGAACAGCCCCCAATTCAGGGGAGGGGGCGCGTGCGCGAGGATACAGGAGCAGAAATAGTGGAGTACTACTTCTTGGTGACGTTTGGAAGGCTAGAGAAGAAAAACCCCTCCCCACTTTTGACGAAACTCCGAATATCTCTCCATTAGCCATCCCCTCTCCTTAGTTCGCACACCCCTCTCAACCCTTGTGACGGCAGCACCAGCCGACGGAAGAACGGGGTTGAAGAATCCACCGCGGCAGCAAGAGAGACCAATCAAGGTTTGACGAACGGCGGGGATTGGTCGGAGCTCCTGACACGCAGCGCGGCACGTGACAGCTACCGCACCGGTTCCGAGGATCGCGAGGTTCAGTACGATACCACCTCCCTCCGTGCACGCACCGCGAAGATAGTCTTCAAGAGGGACCAGTGTAGTGCAGACCCTTTGGTCCCAACTTTTTTGCGATCCGCCCCCGTGCCATTTTAGTCCCTTTCGGCTAATCATCATCTGTGGTAGCGGACTCAATGGAGCCAGCCAATAGGCCCGCTGCTCCCTGGGTCCCGTAATTGTACCTCCTCAGGTCGTAAAGAATCAGAAGACAGTTTTATAGCCCTGACCCACGTGGCGCTCACCACCGGCGCAAACCCAGACGAGTTCTCCAGTCTACCATCCTCGATTTTATTAGTCAACACATCTTCTATTAGATGATATCACGCGATAAACCCAGTGACAGTGACAACCTGTTGTGATGCCTTCCCGTTAGGGTACATTCGTCCCCCGACATGAGTACTTAGATTTGTGTTCGAATTTGTGATTTTTCGAGTGTCCATCTAGTGAGCGTGAAGAACCAAGATGAGTTCCTATCAGTTCGTCAATTCCCTTGCATCCTGTTATGCGAACCAACAGCCTCAACAACCACGGCAAACGCCGAACTCACCTGGAGAACCTCTGCAGGCCGCCTCGCCTGCGGGGACTGATTACTACAACCCAAATGCAGCAACTACCAGTTACCCAACACCATGTTACTCGCCCCAACAACACTATCCTCAACATCCCTATGCAACCCCGGCAGGCGGAATGCAACATCCGGCACCTGCGGGGATGATTGACTATACGCAACTTCAGCCGCAACCAAGATTGAACCCTTCGACAACCCCACAAACACATGGATTACATCCTCAGCAGTCCCATCATCCTCAGACTCATCATCCCCAACTTCACCCAGACCCAACAACCCCCTTGCTCCAAACCGCGAGTGCTGCTTCTGCACCCTCGACGTCGAGTTGCAAATATGCGGATTCGACTTCTTCCACTAGTGTTGCCTCTCCACAGGACTTGACAACTTCTACTTCTAGAAACAGTCCGACACCTTTGGTGGCTCCAGGGACGAGTAAAGCAGCTTCGGGACTAACTTCACCTCCGGGAAGTTCATCCAGGTCTTCGGCAGCGGCCTCGGCCTCTTCGCCACCAAGTGGTAGTTCAAGGGGACTCGGTGAGGGTAGTTCGACGTTAACGACTGCTTCTTCTGCATCATCGCCGGCTAGTTCTACTTCCAGTACCTCCAGCACTGGAAACAACTCGTCGAATAAAGGAAACGCGAGTGGAGGAAACCCTCCTCAAATTTATCCGTGGATGAAGAGGGTTCATATTGGTCAAAGTAAGTAGATTTATTCTTTCGGTGATAACGTTAAGTGTGACGCAATTCGAAATCTCCGGCACATTCGAACAACGTTTGGTGGTTCGAATTAATGTAAACGGTTCCTAGTAGAATTCGGAATCAGCTGCAGGTTCTACTCAAGACTTTTAAGGAGTTATCATTGCTCAGAAAATTAAAGTGGAACTGTGTCAGTGAATATGTGGGAACTTTTTAAAATTCGTTCTCTGACACAATTGTGGTTGTTGTAACTTTATTTTTTTGAGATATTTTGTCCTTAATGAAGTTTGGAAAAGGAAAATTAGTTCCTTTTGATGATTAATACATTTTTTAAAAATCAAAAATCTTTGTATTCTACGCAGTTTTTTCTAAAAAATACAAAAGCGAGTTGATGAGAAAACTGGAAATAAATTCTCTTACATTATTCTTCTTGGATCTTTTTCTTACAAGCTGTATTTGTTTATTCAACCGATTTTAAATCGTGGGAAATTCTAAAGTTACCTTACGTAAGAAGAAGGAAAAAAGTACGAGAACAAAATGTTATTCTACCACTGGACAGAAATTCTTGTTTTGTTTTTTAAATTTTGTTGGATATTTTCCTTAAAGACACAGAAGAAGTGACTTTTTTTAAAGAAGGTATAATTTATCATCGGTAGTTTTCTATCTTTTGAACATTTTTCTTAAAAATATCAACAACTCAGTTTTTTCAAATACTCGGACATTTTTCAATCACTCCGTATTTTATGGCTTGTTTCTTCTCGCAGACTTCCTTCAAGTTCCAATAAATTCTTACGAATTTAAAAAATCTACGCAATAATCAGTACAAGAATCTTATCTAATAATTCAGTATTCTTCTATTATACTGAAAATTTCTACAATAATTAACCAATTTTGAAACCATTATTTCGGTTCAAAATGGCCTCGGGACTCTGTATATAGGGAGAAAAAATAGCTATTAATGGATGATTCGCATTTTATGATTTGAGAGTTTCCGCCAATTATTTTTAGATTTACCATTCAAGAATGTCGCTTATAATTTGTTTTCTGCTCTCTATGAGTTGCAAATAATTTTGAGAAACTAGACAGAAGTATTTTTGTAATTTCTATTCTATTTCTATAGTTGAGGAAAATTTCTAAGTAGAGCGCAAATCTGGAACAAAAATCTGGGAGTTGCGAATATCTGAAACGTGTTTCGCAAGAGATAATTGTGTCAAAAGCAGGAAAAGGCCCCTGAGGCTTTGGGCCTGGAATTTCGGTCACTTCCTCAAAACTTGGGCACATCCTCGCATTTCTATAGGTCTGCATAATTCAGCTCTACAGTTTCTCCGAGAAAAAACTTTGTCTCTATCCATGTGTGGTCGACAAAGAAAAGGAAGTCACAAGGCGCACATGTTCAGTGTAAGATCATCCCGCGGTACTTTTTTCCGTGCAAATAAATTCGTTTCATGTTCCCGCCATTAAAGAAAAACGAACGCGGACCTTTACACGCTTTAATTTTTTTTCGTGCTGCGCAGCTTTTCTCAAAAAACAAATTAACATTTCTATGCGTTAATCGATTCCATTCGAACCGCTAAGTCCGTCGCAAAAGATCCCAACCAGATTTACGCGTTTATATTACTAACGGGAAGATGCTTAAAAATAAATGTCAAGAGATTCATCAGCATTTCTGAAATATTATCAAGTGTGATATAGGCTTCAGATTCGGATAATTTGCATAATGAGTTAGTAATAAGATTCAGTGTCACAGTCGTTAGCTTCTTATAAGTTTACGTTTTTTCTTCTTCTTTTTTTTGACTTTTTGAGTAATATTGGATGAAATTGAGGAATTTGAAAGTCTAATATTCTGTGGTAGATTTTAGAGTGTTTTGAATCTATTATAATAATAATGATAATAATAACAAAGTAAGATTTTTTCTGCCGATTCGCATTGGAGCGTCTATAACGTTCAAATTGCGCATTTCTTATTTTTTTTGCACGATTCTTTGTCATCATGACAGTTTATTTTAGCGCTTTGGAGTTGTCAAGAATTTGTAGAGATTTTATTCGAATTCATGAGATTTCAAGGCGTTTTGAAACATTCCAAGGAACTTGAAGAAATTAAATATATTTCATGATATTTTTAAGGGATTTCGAAGATATAAACAGTTTCAAAGAGACGGAAATTTCTGTAAGTTTAAATGGATTTAAAATTATTTCGGGGTGTTTCAGTGAATTCTAAAATTTTTTTTTACGATTTGACCAAATATTTCAAGTATTTTATGACATGTTAAAAAAGTTCTTCATGTGTTTTAAAGGTTTTTTAAAAGTTTCTGCAGATTATACAAAATTTCAAGGACTTATTGGCATTTCGTTGAGAATAAAAACATTTCAAATCATTTCTAACTATTTTAAATTTTGTTTGTTTTAAAAAGTTTCAAAAAATTTCAAGTGTCTTTAAAGTATTTAATTCAAGTTTACTATAGAAATAATCGGGTAGTCTTTAAAAATCCCTAATGTCTCGTAAAATCTCTAGAAATATTTTGCAGTACTTCAAAACCGTTGACAAAACAACTCGAAATCATTTAATTTTTTATTCACTTGAGTATTCATTAAGCATATTCGGAAAATTTGTTTGTGATTTTGAGAGATTTTAGAAATTTAGAGAGAAATAAGGTAATGTTTTGAAATTTTAAGGCTGGTGGATCCAATAATAATAATAATAATTTCAGGATAAAGATTTTTTCATTTTAATTTAAAAATATTATAATAGAATTTAGGCTAAGGTCTCGAATCCAAAATTTATTAAATTTAAAAAGCTTTCCCGCAAGTTTCTTCATAAAATCTAGAAGAACAAATGTTTAAAAATTTCAACGCTTGCAAAGATTTCAGAAAATAAAAAAAAATATTCATAAACTTAAAACGTTTTTCGCATATTTAAAAAGATTACGAAGAAGAATTTAGAAAAATTAGAAATTCTTAAGTGTTGTAAAAACGATTTCGCAAGATTGGTGAGGAAAAGAAATATTGTAACGTTATTTAAGAACGTATACTTTTATAAATAACGTTATAATACAAGACACTTGAAGTATAGATGTTATGGGAAAACTAATACGCAAGTTTGTGCATTAAATCGGTAGTGTCATGATTTTCGCGACTGAATTTATAAGTGAATTGCCTCTTGCAATGAAGAGAGGATCATACAGAAACGAAAATGAAATACGGAAATATACGAATAGGCAGTTAGGCCAGAGAAGAGTCAAAATCCACCTGCCTCCGCGGTTCAAAAGGAGATAAGACAGCGCTGGTCGCGTCCACATTAGTCGCCGCGTGATTTACTGTGCGACGAGTATGATTCAGTCAGCGGGGAATTTGACGAAGAATTAATGGTATTATGATATCGTGTGTAACTCTATGTATGTGCGCCAGGCTATAAATCAGACTGCATTGTAAGGCGGGGGGCCCTTCCCCCCCCTCTCTCACTCCCTCTCTCTTTATCTCTCTCTCTATCTCTTTTCAGCCAGCTCTGAACTCAACTCAACTCAGCCAGTTCGGTTCTGGCCCCACGAAAAGCAAAGAAAGGTCTTTCTTGTGACTTGGCCTCCTCCTCGTTTCGTTTCATCCTGCAAGGTTAATGTAGCATCCTTTTCACCCTGCTTTATATTCCGAAGCTCAGAAACCGCCTCAATTCCAGCCGATCGCGTTACCGCACGATGTGATGACCATAGCTACGCGCTAAAAGTCATGCTTGCACTCTTTTCTTGTGAAGCAGAGCGAATCGCTTCAAGGCAAGGCCTAAAATGTTGTGCAATAGGACGCAGTTTGTGTAGTGCAAATTTTCAAGTGTATTGTGTATGGACTGCAGAAATTTTACCCATTTAGTCCTATTTAAAATGGGCTTCTGACGAGGCCCTCTATAGTCGAGATTTCTATTTTCATTAAAAATATTTGAATCTATAATTTGGCATGATATGCAGCAACGGTATTCCATATTATATGTTGATAGTGGATGCACCACGGAGAAAAGAGTCGAATATTTCACAAGGTTCCAAGGGATTTCAACAAACAGCACATTTCAAGAGATTTACATAACATGATTTTAAAGAATCCAACAACATTTTTTGTTTTAAAATTCTCTTGAAATCCTTTACAGATCTTGATATAGTTGAAATTTTCTAAAAATCCTTTGAAATTTTTCAATATCATTGAAAATCCTTTGAAATTGAGGGATTTTTAAGATTTAATTCTGTGAAATGATGAAGGAATTTATGGAATTTTAAATGCATGTTGTGATGCAATTTTTAGAAATTTTAAGAGATATCAACGAATTTTATAAGGGATTTCGAAGATTTTCGTGGAATTTTAACAGATTTTAAAATCTTTATAGTAACTTTGGCGGCATTATATTAAAGAATTTCAAGTTTTAACGTATTTCATAAAGTTTTCTACGAATTTTATAGAATTTTAAGGATGTGAAATTTTTAAGGTGTTTGTGGAATTTTGAACAATATAATAACATCTATTTTTGTTTAAAAAGGGATTGATAAAATCATTAGAGATAATAAAAAAGTTATTTTATTAATTATTGGCGCTTATTAGAAACTATTTGATAAATTACCCGAATAAATATTCCTTGATCGGGAATTTTATTCTACAATTAAAATGTCCACCTGTAATTGTATCTTTATTATAATTTATACATTTCTGGCCCGTTGTGGGTTCAAATACCAAGGCTTAATTTTAGAATGATTTTTCAATAACAAAATCCACTGTAAAATTCCAGATTTATTAAACTTGTAAAAACACATTCAGATTCTTGTTTAAAAAAGTAAATATCGATACAAATATCGTCAACAGTGGTGACAGAAAGGTGGATAAAAATAAATCATCCATTCGAAACCTTTTCTAGAAGTCACTTCATAAATTCAATCCTCGCTAAAAAGTGAAGAATTGAAAAAGAATGATAGTGAAAACTGCAGAATCGAGAAAGAATGTTTTATTTCTCGCACTGCCGAATGTTCTCACATGAGGAAAGTAAATAATCATGAATCTAGGATAATTAAACACCCTACAAGGGAAAATAAACACGTCCGGTTTTTGCCTCCGGGTAATTGATTTATCAATTCTTGTCGGAGGAGTTTTCACGCCAGTCGACATTACGTTTACGAACTCTCCCAGCCGTAAAGCCTCTCGTAAAATCCGAGGATGATGTGTATGTAAACTTTTAAAGAGGGTCGAAGTGCCGAGAAAACAAACTTAATTTGCGTGCCATGGGCAAGTGGATCGGAAATACTATCTGGATGAATAGTTTCCATGTTTTCAAGACATGCGTGCATGATTACACGGCGAAAACGATCTATTTAGAGATTTCAAGAGATTAGCCACGTTGAATGGCGTAATCACCTACTCTTGAATGGCTCGAATACTAATCAGCGTAAAATAGCGTCGATTCGTGCCATAAATTATCACTTAGCGCTTAACTGCTTAGCGATAGTCAATTTTGAATGAAGATTTTTTCGATGAGGATCTTTTCTTAACTTTGATGACTTGATCACTTGATGATTAAATGATTTGACTTTAATGCTTTTGCTGTGATTATTTCATGTCGGTTATTCGTAACATAATTAAGTATACTTAATTTTGAAGTGAAATCGTTCCTTTCTATTTATCCACGTTGAAATCTCTTTCATTCGAAGTTATGACTTAATGGATTGTAAGCGCGACTTTTGCGAGAGTTCAAAAGAATAATGAAAAGGTTTTTCAAGAGATTTAAGTGGCTTGAGATATTTTCAGAAGATTTTAAAGATTTTAGAGAATTTCAAGTGATTTTTAAATATTTTAAACGTTTTTAATATA
>JAUESI010000003.1:5374184-5391697 GCA_032275145.1 Synergus laeviventris | reverse complement strand
TTTGAGGGAATTTCGAAAGAATTTAGAAAAGTTAAAAGATTCCTAAGAGATTTCAAATAATTCTAAGGAATTTCAAAATTTAATGTCGAAAAAAAATCAGAAAATTCTTTTTAATTGGACGTAATTTTTTGTATTCCCTCGAAATTTTTGGAAATTTCCTAAAATCCTTAGACATTTTTTGAAACTCTTTAAGATTTCAATAAATCTATTCATTTTTTGTTATAATCCCTTAATCTCTTGCTAATATCTCATAATATTTTAAAACTACTTGTAATACCGAAAAAATACCTAAATAATTGCAAATTACATTTTTGTAATTCCTAGAAATTCATGAGAAGCGTTTAGAATATTTTGAAATTAGTGTTTCTATTTTGACACAGTTGAAAAAGTTTTCTTGTCTTATTTTTTTGTATCTGGGATGTAAGGGGCCGAAATTTATTGCATGGAAAATGTTCATATTTTTTTATTTTTAATTAAGACATTGGCTTACGACCTTACGTTTATTTACAACTGATTGCTAATTAGATGCCTCATGTAATATTATGAGAAGGGCAGATGCGAGAATTATTTTTCTTACTTCAATTTAAAAGAGTTGTCTTTTGTAATCAGTAAATCGTTTCATATGTAGTTATACTTAATGTTCTCTGTTCTTTGCTCATACAATTTCTCAGCTGTTGAGTTCATTAAATTTTTAACTACATACCTTATAAACATGAAATATTTTCAATTAAAATTTCCGAAAAAAATATACCAAAAACATAATTAAATTTAAATAATTAATTAAATGATACAGTTGTTAAATTATTACCTATTATTTTTAAGCAGCTCTTTCCTCATTTTCCAAATGCATAAAGTTTGTTTTCCAGGTGAATTGTTATTAATAAATTTAATCTACTGGACTTTATCCCACTGAAAAGCAATAATTTTCATAGTCTGTTTCACGTCCTAATAAAACTTGAGATAATGATCTAGCGGATGATGATTTTGCAGTAAGCGGGGAGAACTTTTGATTAAAGTTGGTGGATTAAAAGGAAAATTGTAGACGATGCGTACTACCGAGAGGGCAGCGCGTGACGATCTCGTTAATTATTTCAACGAGTCGTGGTTAATGCCTCCACCTACCGGTGTTACTGACTGGATTGCAAACTGGTCACTTGGCAGCTGTTTTACCTATTTGCTTAACACGCCTCGGTCATAAATAATTTTGCAACGCTATTATTACGATACCCCGCCTATTACACCTACTTCCCATATTACTATGAAGCCAGAATGCTTCGCGGTGCCGGCGGTGTCTAAGACTGGAACCGAATACCCACCAGTGAATCGTGTTAACCTTAATTTGCTTAGACTCTATCCAATTGCTTTGCAAATTTAACTAGACTCTCGGATTTTCTTCCTTGTCATGAGCAGATTATATTCCGATTTCTTTCAATTGTTTGAAATTGGGTAAAATTTATTAAAACATTCCCGATTCCTTGAAGGCAAATTGCAATTCTCTGAATTCGACTACAGTCTCAAATTGGGAACCTACAAATATAAATCACTTTAAATTCCTTAAAATCCGTTAAAATTACTTGAAATTGGCTCAAATAATAAATTGACAATTTATAAATCCCTTAAGTTTCCTTAAGGGTATGTGATAATAAATATTTAAATTGTAATTAATATATATATATATATCAGAGTATATATATTATACAATAATTTTTAATAATAATAAAAATTCTTTATTAGCGTAAAGTTAGGAAAACTAAATCTTTTAAAATTTTTAAAAACTTCTTCTCACTTCTTAAACATTTATGAACTCTCGTGAAAAGCAAAACAATTTTTTTAAAGTTCTTGAAACATATGAAGGATGTTTAACAATTTGAAAATATTTTATGCATTTCGATCGGTTACATAAAATTTACAGGGATTTCAAGGGATTTCAAAGGATTGAAACAGATTTCACGGAATTTTCAAGGACTTTAAGAGATTTTAAGGGATTTGACGCGATTTCAAGAGATTTTAAGTGACTTTAAAGAATTTTACGAAATTTAAAGAGATTTCAAAGGTTTGAAAAAAAATTTTGGTATTTTAAGGTGTCTCAAAAGAATTCAAATAAAATTATAAAGATTATCAAAAGATTTGAAGTGACTTTAAGGAATCCTAAATAATTTTGAGAAATTTAAAGAAATTTCAAAATATTGTAAAGGATTTCAAAAGATTTAAAAAAAGCCTAAACTGTATCAAGACGTTACACAAGATTTCGAAGTATCAAGATATTTTAAGTGAGTTTAAGAATTCCGAAAGATTTTTAAAGATCTAAAGGAATTTCTTAACTTAATTTTAATTAAATAATCAATTAATTTTTAAATTAATTTTTAATTTCAAATTTCAAAGGATTTTAAAAGATCCTTAGGTTTATCAAAGATTTCCAAAGATTTCAAGTAATTTGAAGAAATCACTTTAAATACTTTCAAATCCCATAAATCTTTCGTAATATTTAGAAAGTTTTTGAAAATCCTTAGAACCACGCAATCTCTTAAAATTCCTCAAAACCCTATGAAATATTATTTAATTACAAAATGAAATTCCTTTAAACAATTTTATATCCTCTGAAATACCTTTAAAATCCTTACACTTCTTTTAAAATCATATGTAATCTTTCAGAATCCATAGACCCCATAAAATCCATTGAAATCCTCGTAAATGCCTTGAATTCTTTGAAGGTCTGTGAAATTGTTGAAAACCTATATAAAATCCTTTAAAATCTTTTCAAATATATAAAAGTGGTAAAAGTATCTTTGAAATCTTGAAAATCTTTAAAATATCTGAAATCTTGAACTCAACTAGCTCAAAATTCGCTCAAAATTCGAATAGGTAAACCCCCATTTTCCTTAATTAATTTCTTCAGCATCTGTAAGGAAAGAAAAAGGAAAAATGTTTCTGCACAAAACAAATATAATTATTATAATACATAGCTGGAGAGAAATGCAGTAAACTTGAGAAAATTATAATTAGGTCTTTATGATTAATTTCGATCTAAAGTGGCACCATTATGTTTCTAAAGGTATCTAAATTGACGCTACGAGTGAGTGACTTGAACGCATTACATGGGTTGTGTTGCGAGTTATACATATATATATATATATATATATGAAGTTTATGCCGCTACGGAAGTCCGATATGGACCATTAATTTCGGTATTTATGGTCACCGTAAAGGCCTTTCGTAGAAAAGCATGTGTGTATTTAAGAGGTGTTGCTTTTTGTGAGGGCAATATAAATATTGACAGGACAGGTCTAATTAAAATTAACAAGCTTTCAGAAGCTCTTGATGTTCAGACTTTATATGCAAATGTTTTAATGAAGCGTCATTTTTAAGGCTATTTCCACGTTTTAAATGACTTTAGCAAAATGCAATATTTCAAACTATTTCCACACACCCTGCAAACAAAAAATCGCAAGGCAAATTACCACTGAAAGATTTTTTTTATTTTTTCTTTGTCAGAAGTTAAAAAAGAAGCGCTAATTTTTTTAACTTACTTTCTCCAAAAAACTCTGCGTTATTAAAAAAATAATTAGATCAGGCCTTACAAACCGGTCCCTAACATCACATATTTTCAAGATTTAGTCGGTAAAATACTCTTTTTTAAGGATTCCTCTTTTTTCCCTGTTTTCAAAACAATTCTCATTTTTTCCATTTATTTGGTTGGAAACGAAATATTTAAATTCTATTCATCAGAGATCGCCTCTTATTCGCCTTTTTTTTTTTTTTTTTACATATTTCACCTATTCTAAGAACTTGTTACCTTTGTTCAATTGGTAAAGTTAAATTATCTGAAAAATTATTGACATTGGTATTATGGAATAATTCCGGGTCATTTCCGGTTTGAAAAAACTTTTCCGGATAACTAAAATAATGACCCTATTATAGCTGAAAATATTTTTATTTGATACTTGCAAATTCTTAAAATCATTTGAATTCTTTTGAAATCGTTAGGAAAAAACCTTTAGAACCCTTTCAAATTCTTTGAAATATTTTTAAATCGCTTTAAAAGTTTTCAAATTCCTTGAAATTACTTGAAATCCTGCAAATTTTCTTTAAAATTTCTAAACTTTCCTGAATTCTGTTGAAATCGCTTTGAATTTTTTAAGGGCAAAAAGGCCGAAAAATACGCTTTTTGGGGATTTTTGGAAATACTAAAAAAAAATGGAGATTACCAAAAAGGGTGTTTGTTTATCATACATATCAGTTGGACGGACACATAACTCAAACAATTTGCAACCAATTCACTTGAAATTTTAAATATATCTTTAAAAATCACTTGTCTATAAAATCTTGTTAATTTCAAAAGAAATCGTTGAAAATTGTTTAAAATCTACTTGATATGAAATTTTTTTGAATTCTTTATGAATTCTTCGGAATTTGACCAAAATGTTCTTAAATTCCTCTTGAATTCACCTTAAAATTGTTCAATTCACGTAGAATTATTTTGAATTCAGTTTAAAATCCATTTTTTTCATTCAAAAGAATCCCAGTTTTTGGATATTTTGTGATTATTCTATAGGTATTTGTAAAACTAATTTACATAAAAATCACAGCAGCAGCAGGTTTTTTTTCGATTTGCTCCTTTCATTACAGAAACTGTCTAATTTTAATAAAAAAAGGTACCTTTTGAGCTTAAGAAAAGTAGCCCATGTGATCGAAAAAATGTATCATATGTACTCTACACTTTTTTTCTCATAGGGACTGTGAGGCCTGTGATTTATTGGTGCCATGATCAAAATTTAGAAATAACGTGCGGCAGACCTTTGAAATTTAAAGAGATAATTTTGCAACATAATAAAAAGTAATTTAAATACTGGTTTTGTGCATTAATCTGAGACTGAAATAAATGACCTCGACGATTTTAAAATTAACGCAATAAATCTTGTTGCAGGTACTGTAAACGCGAACGGCGAGACGAAGCGACAGAGGACGTCATACACGAGGTACCAAACTCTGGAGTTGGAAAAGGAGTTCCACTTCAACCGCTACCTGACGAGGCGGCGGCGAATCGAGATCGCACACGCCCTTTGCCTCACCGAAAGACAGATAAAAATCTGGTTCCAAAATCGGCGGATGAAGTGGAAGAAGGAGCACAAGATGGCGAGCATGAATATCGTGCCGTACCACATGTCGCCGTATGGCCACCCCTATCAATTTGCCCCGCACCCAGGCCAGTTTGCCCATTTGGCCACATAGGACGAGTTCTCGCCCGCCGAGCTCGGAGCACACGCTGTCCGGTTTCCTGGGATGTACGGCGAACAGAATTTCTAGGCTTTCTGCTCCTTCAGAGCATTTCACTTCATCTAGGAAATTTCCAAAAAAAAGTTGCTCTTGAAAATATAGGAAAGGTTGGAGATGGAAGGTTAAAACATACGGTGAATTTTCATCTAGGTAATTGGAATCTACATGCAAAATTTCAGCTTTATGTCTTAATTAGGTCAAAAGTTATTTGTGAATAAAAAATAAAGTGGTCTTTAGTTTCCCTGGCGGAAGCTTCGAAGAGAAATACGTTCCGTATGAATCCGAGTTGCTCGGAGCCATTTCTGAATATGTGTTCGAGCGAATATGATTGTATCTGAGTTTATCCAAACAAGATTTTCCATTCGACTCAACACAAACTTTCAATCTGTTCAAAATAAGTTTTGAATTTCAAAGTGATCAGAGTCAATTCGTATGAATCTGAGGGTAATCCAAATCAACTTTTCAATCCGGTCAATCAGACTTTTCAATCCGATGAATCCAAGTTAATCCGGACCAAGTTTTCACTCCAAATCAATCAGAATTTGCAATCCAAATTAATATGAAGCAAATTCGAGTAAATTCAAGTGAATTTGAAACTCATCAGAAAACAATTTTTCAACAACTTTTTAATCCGGGTAATTCGAAGTTTCAATCTGGTTGGATTGAAGCTAACCGCATCAATTCGAAGTTTTAATTAAATTAATCGGTGTTAATTTGAATATACTTTTTAATACGAGTCAATTCAATACGAATGAATCCGAAACTCATAAAAAAAAATGTTTAATCCGTTTTCATCTATAACAACTTTTCAATGTGAATCAATCAGCACTTCCGGATTGTGTTCGATTGATTCGTATAAGAAATTTGGTTTTAACTTCGAATTATCTCGGATTGATTCGGATAGGATTTTTTTTTTTTACTTTGGATTGGACCGGATTGATTAGAATAAGAATTTTGGTTTGGACTTCAGATAGTTCATTTGGATATGATTCCACATTTTTCACATATTCCCTCGGAATGAGACTTCGGAATCAAACGGATTCAAACGAATGGACATTTTTCTGTTCAAAAATTTCGCCAGGATTGCTTGAAATTATGTTTTACGTTTTATAACTTTTTATATATTCGAGATAGATAACTGAAAATTGCTGGGAATCTCCGTCTAGGCATTTAAAAAGAACCTGCGAAATTGAAATTTGCGTTTATAGATCATTGAGAAGTTATTTACAATATAATTTATTTACAATGGAATCAAGCCAAATTGAAATTTCCCGCCTAAGGAATGTTTCGAAATGTGACCTTATCGCCAAGAAGATCCCTTCCGTGACGGAACTTGACTTTTGCAGAATGAGATCTTAGACAGAGCACTCTTTAAGAAATGACTATTTGAAGTTGAAGGGAAGCCAAAATTTCTGCATAATGTGCCGTGCGCCTACAATAATAGACTGGACGCGCTCTGAGGGGTTCTCGTGTAAAAGATTTTTGAAAAACTCTTCATAGTCGACGAGAACCCATCTCTGCGGGCGAGATAGCCGAATTTAGCATAAGGTTAGGAACTAGCTGATCTAATTAAACAAATAATTACATACTACTTCGTCTGGCTGCACGACTTTTTCACATTTAGAAAAACTATCATTTTCAGGATGAGCACATTCTTCTTTTTTTTGTTACTAAATTCGCTTCGTACATATACTGAAAAAATTTCTTCAGGACTTTTCCGTGAAACTGTTTGGACGCTCTTGGTGAATATTAGTAACTCTAATGTAAAAATTGTTTTTTACAAATATTTAGGAGATATTCCCTCATTTTTTCTCAAAAAAAATGTGTAATAATCCCTAGAAAATTGTAGGGAAATCATCTGAAATTTTTTACAGTATAACGTCATGCCTGGGACAAAAGGTTCTTGCTGGTTTCGACAAAGAAATAACTTTTTTCTTTTAAAAACAATTATCATCAGTTGAATCTAAATTTGAATTTACTCAACTACCAGTCAAATTAAAGTACTTACTTTCCTAAAAGCGATTTGATGTACTTTATCCGATGCAGCGAGAGAAGTGGACAAATCTTATCGGCTAGATATATCGAAAAAGATTTATATATATATATTTAATTATAAATAAAGAAGATAGAAACCCGATGCAATGCAATATCGATAGAGACCTAGTTTCTGAAACTACGTCATGTAATGTCGCCCTCTTAGATTCTAAGATGCCTGCTAATGCTCAAAGTGTTCTTGGCCAAAATCGAACGTTGAGGCGAGTTGGCATACTTGTAATTAATTCAATTCAGCGATACGCGAAGTGCCCAAAGACTTTTTATCTTAGGAAAGAACACACACATACAAAGAAAAAAAATGTGACGCGTCTCGAAGTATTTGAAAGGTTTTGTTGATTTGGAATTGTATATTTTATGAATGCAATTTATCTCTATGTCTCTGTGTTACGTTACGAAAATCCTGTGTGTTTCCGGTGCAAAGGGTTCGTCGAAAAATGATCACTTGGTTGTAATTCTAACTAGATTAATTAAGTGATAATTAAATACTGGAGGAATATTTGTAAATCTGTCTGCGAAATTTTTAAATGCTGTATGTAAATGAATAATTTTTTTGCTTTCTGTTTGGTTTTAAAAAATCAACAATAATAAATTTGAGTTGCACTTTAGTGAGCAGACTACACGTTCCGCTCCTTGGATTTCCGTATCGCAGTAACGAACTCGATGTATTCGCCAATTTCCCGTTTGTGACGAAATCGTAAGCAACTGGGGCCCAGCAAGTTCTCTCTGTAAATAGTTTGCACCGTATTGTACCCAACACGTCTCCCAGGAGCAGCCGCGTTGTTCCTAACAGTCTGTAGGTAGTTAGATAAGATTAAGTATACGTTGCTCGAGACCAGCATCCGCGACATTGAAACTTGTTTAAAATCCTTTCAGGAGAGATAAGCCTGAACATTAATGCGTGTTTTGTAAATTGAGTGCATCTGGTATTATATTTTACAGTCATGTCAGAAAAACATCACAAAGACATCACAAACGAAGAGAATTCAGCAAAACTGAAGTTTATCTAATTAATTAAGGATATTTCAAATCTAAATTAAATTAATAATGTGACAAAAAATTGTAAATTTTCATTAATATATTGTGTATGTCGTGTATTTTGTACCTCATTTTCAGAGGAAAAGCATATAGAAAATTTGCTTTCAAAAATTCTATTGAACTTAAAGGAAATTGAAATTAATCGTAGGGAAATTAAATAAAAATTATGGAGATAATTAACTGAGTTGAAGATAAAGTAAAGCAAATTTTAAGGGATTTTATTCACAAGGAATTAAACTCATTTTTTTCATTCAACAGAATTTTGAGAAATTTTATAAATTCAAATTGAATTATTGGGTATTGAAATGAATTGAAGTTTGGAAAGTTCTTTATTGAATTATTGTGAATTGAATTCCTGTAAATTTTAGTGAATTTAGCAGAATTCCGGTGAATAATATTGGAATTAAATTAATATTGAATTACACTGAAATTTATATCTTAAATTCCAGTGAATCCTTGTGAATTCATCTAAAAAATTAAATCCACAATATATTCTACTAAATTCAAAATCACATGACCGTGTATTCAAGACAATGCACTTAAAAAATTGAACTACAGTGGAATCAAAATTTTCTTACGGATTTCAAAAGATTAATTATTTAAATTGAATTTAAAATGAATTGTTATTATAAGATGAGTTTTTCCTTTAACTTAAATGATATTATAATTCAAATAAATCGAGTTAAAACATAAAAGCTCTAATAATTTATTCTTTACAAATTAAGTTACGATTGAAATTGTATTTTAGATTTTACTCAATATTTAAAATGGATATTGTAATAATTCTCGGTGTGTACATAAGTTTTGAATTGTTGAGGACAGCTTTAATCTCGTTTTATCAAAGGTTTTTATATCAATGTTGAAAAAACTATTTGACAAAGGCAAGAAAATATTTTTTTACTATACATACTGGGGAAAAATATTCGTGCCGCTCAATTTTATCCTTTGGCTAAAATTTTCGTTGAGTCAATAAAACGATAAACTGTACTAAAAAAAATTTGATTGATCAAACAGTAATTTTGGCGCACAAATACCAAGAAAATAATTTTGTTGTTCCAAACAACATTTTTTTTTCAATGCATAGCAACCAAAAATTTTCTTGTCCCCTCGATCTAAACAGTTTTTTTCAGTGCAGAGTTTATTGTCGCCGATGGTAGTCTCGAAAAATGTTGCGCGTGCAACGTCGACCGCTCGCCCGCCCGCATTAATTAATTGGCTGATAAGTTCCAAAATGAATTGATGCATTAGCCAGTGAATAATCCGCAGGTGTGCAAATTAAATTGAAGGAGCGGGAAACCGTCGCATGCGCATGAATAATTAAATATATCTTGTGATACGAAATGCCGTCGCTCTGTGCTTAGTTTAACGAGGTCGTGCGATTCGAAAACGCAAATTCGGAAGCGTTACAGGGATCTAAGTATACGAACGATCGATGCTGATGAAACTATATAAGATTATACTGAATTGTACATAATTATTGAATATACGTATAGCGAGATATCGACGAAGTTATAGTCCCACCTGACACCCTAGAGATGACCTTAATCCAATATTAAATCAAAGTATTTCAACAATATATTTTTCTTTTAAACTATGTAAAAAAAAGCTGATTCTCTTTTTACGTTTTCATTTATTTATGAAATTGTTTTTATTTTTTGTAGACGTGAGTCAGTGTATAATTTTACTAATTTCTGGAATGTCAGGTGGATAAGACATATTTAAATAAAGATTAGGATGATTAAATTTATTATAATTATTACGATTATTCTATCGAAGAGTGAGTCTGTTGCTAATGATTTGGTCCAGTGTTAATATTGTATTTTATTTGTTTCGTTATGAATTTTTTTTGTTGAACATGCCGCGTGTCGTGAAAACACGCTCCGTACCTAACGTATAAATATTAAAAAAAAAAAAAAGATGCGCACGATATACGCGGAGAATACGCGACTTTCCCCATTGAATCGAAGAATCGAGTTGGAGGATCGATAACAGAACTGATATTAGTCTTTATTAGCTCGATTCGATGGATAAAGTGATATAAAAATCGACGTGCTGTTCTCCCAACTTAAATTAAGCTCAAGTATTACGTTCGCATAGCGTTTTGAAATGTTACTTCATTCCATGTAATATACGTAATAGTCTAACTAAATACCTACTTACTACATCTACGTAACCTAGAGCACCGTACGTGTAAAATCATATAATTATATAATTTAAATTGTAATTATTAAATGGTACGACATAATGAAATCTATGACTCTTTTCTGATTCTGACCTCTTCACCTGATAGAATTATTTTCTTGCGGAACGGATTTATCGTGAACTATGAAGAATTTGGAAAAATTATAGGAAGAATTCAAGTTAATATCCAAAGTATTTTGAAGAATTCTAACGAATTGAAGGAAAATCCAAAAGAATTCATCCTAAATTAAAAAGAATTCACATTGAATTCATATATAAATGCTCATGAATTTAGTAAACTTCATAGGGAATTTAAAAACATTCCAGACCACTCCAAAACATTCCAAAAAATTCAAAGTGATTTTCACAGAATTATTAGTGAACATTAAAGACATCATACTGAATTTCAAAAACTTCATAGTGGATTTCAAAGAATTCGAGAGCATTCCAAAGCAACATAAAGAATTCAAAGTGAATTTCAAAGAGTTACTAGTAAATTTCAAACAACTCGAGACTTACTCAAGCATAACAAATAATTCAAAGTGAATTCCAAAGCATTCAAATGGAATTCAAAAAAATTCTCTTGGGCTTCATCAAACTTATCAATGAGTTTTGTAAACTTCATAGGGAATTTCAATAAATTTGAAACATTTTTAAGCAATCTAAAGAATTCAAATTGAATTCCATTTCATCACTAGTGAATTCTGAAGAATCCCTTCTGAATTTCAAATAATTGAAGACGCATTACCAAGCATTCTGAAGAACTAATTCGAAGTGAATTTCAAATAAATTAAGATGATTCCAAATAATTTGAAGCGAACTCGAAGAATTCAAGGTAGGTTAAAAAAAATTCATAATTCATTCCAAAGAATTCATAATGAATTGCAAAGCATGCATAATGCATTGCAAAGAATTCATAATGAGTTCCAAAGAATTCAACATAAATTTCAAAGACTTCATAGTGAATTTCAAAGAATTCGAGAATATTCCAAAGCAATCAAAAGAATTCAACGTGAATTCCAAAGAATTTCTAGCAACTTTCAAAGACGTAAAGCAAGGATGTAAAGCAGATTCGAAGGATTAAAAGTAAATTCGCAAGAAACAAAGATGAATTTGAAAGCATTCCGAAGAATTCATAATAATTTACGTTGAATTCGGAAAATTCTAGAGCATTCCAAATATTTATAAAGAATTTTTACTAATTTACGATAAATTCCAAAGAATTCACATCAAGTTTAGAAAAATTCTAAGAATTCTAAAGTTTGAGATAAGAAATTAACAATTGATTTAAATACTAAATTCTATTATATTAATTATCATATTAAATATTTTCAACTATTTAAAGCTTAATTATATTGAATTTTTTACCTCAGTCCGGGACTGCTTATTCAAAAATTTAATAATAAAATTAATATATTCCTTATTTTGCATTAGTCTTTAAATTTTCGTTTGTTTTTTTTTAATTTCCTAAATATTATAATTCTGACAATTTTTTTTATCGAAAAAATTCATAATGATAAATTGTTTGAAAACCTGAGATCAATATGAAAAATCTTAAAGCATTAAAAATATTTTCAAAGAATTCTTACAAAATACAAAAAAATTCAAAAAAATTCTTAGTTGCATTCCAAAGAATTTCAAAGTATGCAAGCTAATTTCACAGAAATTCAACGGATTCAAAAAACTTCCTAGTGAATTCACAGGAAAGTACAACAAAGAATTCCTAAAGCATTCGAAATAAGAAATTCTAAAAAATTCCAAAAAATGCAAGGTGTAATTCAAGGAATTTTAAAAAACTCTCGATGAATTCGATAGAATTCTAAAAAACTTCAAGGAATTCCAAAGAATTCAAATAGAATTTTTAAAAATCCACACTGAATTTCAAATTTTTCATAGTAAATGTTAAAGAATTCGAAAGGATTCCTAAATCTTTCAAAGATTTCGTAATGAATTCCAAAAAATGCATACAAAAGAATTCCTAATTTATTCCAAATAGTTCCTGGAAAATTCCAATGAATTTAAAAGAATTCTTCATACTGAAATCCAGAGAATTCTAGGGAATTTCAAATCATTGCATATTATAATTAAATAAATCATTTTTTAATTTTAAAACTTTATAGCAGATTCTAAAAAAAATCCAGAGCATTATAAATAATCGAAAGCGAATATTTCGAGGTAATTATTTCCAGACTAATTCCCAAGAATTGAAAAAAATTCAAGATGTATTCGCAACCATCACAAGAAATTCAAAATCAATTTTACTATTTTCAACAGAAATGTCTGCACAGTTCTTACTGATGTCAGTTCATAGATATATAATGCTTCATTATTTACCTATGACGTCACACTTTTTACTCTATAGTGAATAAATGTAAAAATTTTCGTAATTTTTCTTGTAAACCGTGCAATAAATCATAACAGAGTAACAAGTATTTTTCTAGAACCTCTTTTTTCTTTCCTTGCTTCAGTAATGAATTCATAATTCAAAAAATTTCGACATATATGTGAAAAGAATTTTTCTTTCCACAAAAGGTTAAAAGTTCTAGAGATGAAATAAAAAAATTACATGTCGCATAATTTTCTTTAAAAAGAAAAAAATACATTATGAATTCCAACAGATTCTTCTACTTGAAATGTAAAACCTGCTTAATTTGAGGTGGATCCGAAATATAATAATATTCTTCCTTTCTTTCTTCATTTCTTAAATTAAAATTCATTATTCAATTTTGCTACATTGTATTAGCTGAATTAATTAAATTCTTATCATTGAAAAAAAGAACACAATCGTTTATCGATTCTTCTTTCGAAGGTATCGTCTTTATTTTTTTACGATTTATGTATTTATCGTAGAATGCTGCCATGAACCTTTGACCATCTCGAGAATTGACTATATATCAAGTTATCACCCACTTTTAGTAAAGTTGGCATGAAAATATTATTACACAAACGACCGGATGTCGTGAAAAGTAACTTTGTCGCAGCAGCATGCGACGGGTGGTTTCGACTATAATAATTAAGTGAAACATGTGTCAAGCAATATTATGAAATGATACCGAGTTCAGATTTACGACGTAATTACGAAATTGATATCTTGGCGGAGTTTTAAGCGTATCAAGAAAACGGTCAGAGAGGTCAATCGTGTTTACTCTGAAGACAGAGAAATTTTCTTCATAATGTTAATAATTACTCGAGATATTTCTAGATTTATAAATCACAGAAGATTTATTTGCAGATGCGGAGCTTGAAGTATATGGTGAATCATTTAACGGACGATTATCGCCCATCTGTTTTGTTCGATTGAATAAGAAAATTTTTGCAACATGTAAATAACGTGAATGAGTACTTTCTTTTAATTAAGGAGATTAATTTAGTTCTTTAGAGATAACATAAAGTATGTATTTTATAGTAATGTCATAATAAAGTACAGAGATACACATATTGAGTGATATATCTAAGAGGTTATCATTGTTTGTAATACACTCTATTTCTTTTTAAATTTTCTTTCTGGTTTTCATAGGTCACTTTTGTTTTTTTTTTTAAGTTCTTAAGTGAGTTGGTTCAAATTGTGTGAAAAAATGGCAGGTACTCGACGTGAAATAAAAAAAATGAGTTTCATTTTAGAGTTTTGATTTTTTTGAGTTTGATTCCATTTAAATTATTTACTACATTTCAGATTGAAATCATAGGATATAATTTATGTAACCAATTTTGTGATTAACAGTAATTTTCGGGATTTTACAGGATACACAAAGGAGTGAGAATATACGTATTCCATTAAATTTCTCGCGATCGTGAGAAGTTTGCAGAAATTAAAAATATTTCAAGGCTTTTAAAATAAATATCTTTGAATAGATATTGCATGAAAAAAATATTTCGAGGAATTTCCTCCGCATTTTAAGGACTTTTACTTGTTCTCAATAGATTTGAGGCCAATCGAAAATATCTTAACTTATCTCATGGAATTCTGAAGAAATACAATTTTTTTCGCAAATTTAAAGTTTCAAGAAATTTTAAGAAAGAGATTTTAAGATAAAAATAATTTCCTTTTTTCCGAGGGTTACTTAAAGAATTACAAGTATTTCTAGACATTTTTCTGTGTTTGGTAAATCTTTATAAATTGGGAGAAATTTTAAGAGATTTCATGGGATTTTTGGGAACTTAAATATTTTAAAAGAATTTTAAAACGTATATTAAGAATAAAAAATATTTCACTGGATTTCAAGGGATATTGAGAATTTCCAGGAATTTTAAGAGATTTGAAGAGATATCCAAATATATATTAAAATAATTAAACATATTTTAAGAGATCTTAAGGAAAATGACAACATTTGATAAGATTTCAAAACTGTTTTAATGGATGTCACACGAATTCTAAAGACTTAGGATTTGGTAGATATTGTTTACTTTTTTTCCGGTACTTGTTGATTTATATATATACCCTTCTTACTTATTTATGACGTAATAATATTCTACTGTTATGATAAAAATACGATTATAGCCGAATTTTTTCACATTTAGTGGAAAATTTCAACAAAAAAAAAAACGCAAAAATTGTGAATATTCATTTTTTTTGTCGATTTCGAAATAGAATGCAAGAAGATACTAGATACTACTACTGCACTTTAAAGAAAATATTACATAATTTTTTCATAAATTCATTACGATTTTTAAAAGTTTATCTCATATAACTTTGTTCACAAAAATGATGTATCAAATCGGTAAAATACTAATCGTCTAAAAGATATTTTAACATAAGATTTTGAAAACTTATCATAAGCATAAATTATTGATATGGAATCTTGAGAAGTTTAAAGTGATTTGGGAGGTTTTATTGGATTCAAATGTATTTTGAGAGATTTAATGAATTTCATGGGATTTTGAAAATGTTGAAAATGACTCAAAAAAACGTCTAGTTAAATTAACTATAATTATGGTTACATATGGCCTTATATTATTTTTTCTGATTAAATAACCAAAATTCTCGTTATTTTAATCAGTATTTGTAGTTAAAACTACTAGAATACTGGATCAATAAAGCAGAATTCTGATTACTTTAACAAGAAAAAATAGTAAGGGCATATTTAACCATAATTTTAGTAATTATACTATAAACGTTTTTTTGGAAATTTAAGGGTTTTCACGACATGTCATTGAATTTTCAGGTATTTTAAGAGATTTAACGATATTTCGTGGGATTTTATGTAACTTTAAAGAATTTAACGATATTTTGATAGAAGTTTAAGTGATTTTACGAAATTTTTTTGAGAAATTTAATGATATTTAAAAGAATCTTTCGAAATTTATTGGTATTTTTAGAAACAAAATTCTTATTAGGAGATTTAATGGTTTTTTAAATAATTTTAAGTAACCAGCCTGCGTCATTTGAAATGAATTCGGCTTGAAAATAAAGATATTTTAACATACGATTTTGAAAACTTGTCATAAGCATATAAATGGTTGATAAAGGCGCGCATGCAATTCTAGTAAAATTAAAAATGAAAAAAGGGACTGAATTAATGAACATTAAACAGGCACGCGCAGGGGATAAGACGGGAAAAGCGCTTCATTCGGTCTCACTCAGTTTGAGTGAGGTGATAAGATCGCGTGACAGCCGCGGGGGGTCGAGAGTGTGATAGTCCCATCCAAACCAAACTGCCCCCAGGTGAAGGAATAAAGTAGAAGGATAGAATGAAGAGGTAGAAAGAAGGAAGAAGAGAGAAAACAGAAAGGGGACAGAAGTCTCGTCACCGACAAGACGGGAGTCGCCACAAAAGTCACGATTCATCCGCGAGACTTGACTAAGGCTAACCGCTAACCTGTCCAAGCTACCGACAATGACTTTGCATCTTAAGACTCGCTCGCCTTAAGTCTTATACGTGCTTTTATTACAAGCGAGTAACAAGGCAACCGTGACTGTCGGTGTTTGTTTTCTTATACTTCCCATATATATATATATATATATTTATATATGGTATACCATATTATATATATACTTTAAGTATAAATGGTACTTGGAGTGATATTGTGATATGGCGCCATATCATGATACCACTCCAAGTACCATTGGAGTGTCCATTCTGTCCAAGTGTCCATCCGCATGACTACCTTCTTCTGCTCATTCAAAGATCGATTGATTTTTGTCGACCTGAGTCTGTAGATCGAATCCCTGAGACAGGTCAGGTGACATGAGCGAGACATGTTTTCGATAAATGTATACTACACTAAGAGAAAAAAATTGAGTTGATTCAACAAAACAGTTTGTTTAACCTTTGCAATGTTTCGGAATAACGCGTTACTTTTCCTTTACCGTTACTTGAAGTAGTCGGCACGCCTGTTTTTTAGCAGTTGCTTAAAGATCTCTAATTTTTATAATATTTAATTTGGAAAATTTTTCTTACGTAAGCTAATAAAGTTCTGCGTCAATGAGCCAAAGGGGAAGTTAAAATCTCTATTTTATAAAAAAATGTTGCCAAAAAACTTCAAATTTCAATATTTACAAAAATTTCAATAACTCCGAAAATATTAATTATTTTTAAAAACCGCTTTGTCTCATTTTAAAGATAAATTTTTATAGTTTTTGTGTAAAATGGTTTAAGTTTTAGACTGCATACTTCTCTTATATTGTAGGTACTCCCCCCCGACAAAAAAAGCTCTTTTTTGAGTTCTGTTTAAATAATCCCTTAAAATCTTTTGAAGTACTGTGAAATGCCTTGACATATACTATATATTTACCTTGTTATCTAAAATTATTCTTGTATGCTATTTTTTGTTCAGATTAGTACAATTTAAAACTTTTTTCTTGGAAATACATAAACTTTTAACTGCACATTTTATAGGTCCAGAATTATTTTCCTAGCTTCTGCCATAGGCTCAAACTTAATCGTCAAAATTGAAATATCCATATCCATATCCATATTAATTCTTTTTTATCCACATATGGAGCACAATCTTCATTTGAAAATTTACGA
>JAUESI010000003.1:5362138-5374084 GCA_032275145.1 Synergus laeviventris | reverse complement strand
GGATAAGCATGTATATTTTGCTTCTAATTGAATTTATAATTATTGATTTATAATTAGTAATAAATCTAGTGGGAACCTGAGGAGGGCCACACCTGGGTCCTTTCTTTGATAGGATTATGGAACTAGTCCCTTACTAGAGAGTCTAGTAGGGTCCAGACTGATAAAAGTGTTACGATCTTGCGGGGGCACCGACAAGATTTCCCCATTTAAAAGGGTTCTTCCTATCTTGAAAAAGTGATGCTATCATAAACGTTGAAAGTATAGAACACATTTTTATCTAAAACTTGATTGTTTCTTTGGAAAATGCGTGAATCTGTGAATGTGCCGATATTCAAAAATCATTTTTCAGATTACTTGGGTTGTCAGAACAATTTGGCGAGATTTCATGGGATTTTGAATAATATGTTCAGAAATTTGAAAGGATTTTATGAAATTTATTTATACGAGATTAGGAGGTTTTTAGAAATTTTAACAGATTTGAAGAGATAACCAAATATTTTATAGGTTTTTAAGGGATTTCAAAATAACTCAAATAAAAGTTAGAAAAGATTCTATAAATCTTTTTGGAGTTTTAAAGAGCTTAAAAAAATTTTGAGAAATGAGATTTGAAGATATTCCAACAAATTTTCTTTGTTTCAATGGATAACAACAATTTCAAGCGGTTTTTTAACAGAAAATAAGAAAACATTATTTAATTGTTCTAGTTTTACGAATTTTAAAGTTCAGATATTTTATAATGTAGGCAATTTTGTTTGGGGAATTTTCTATTTCGGGAAAATATTAAACTTTGTGTATGCGTGTGTGTGGTATTTTCCAACTCGCTTTATTTCGAAAATTTTCTATTACGACAATATTTATTCAGGAATTTTTTGATGCTGAAAATGTTATTTCTCTCGTTTTTTTCCGCTTTCAACCTCCGATCAAATTCCTCAAAATATTTTGAAATCTTTCATAATACATAATCCCACAACAATTTTAAATATCAAAAGTTCTATTTAAAATCCAAGTGAAAAAGTTATCTAGCTTTTCTATTTTAAATCAAATGATATCAAGAACGAAATTTATTCGATTAGGTTTTTAGATTTACAGTTATCTTTATTTGTATCACTAAAATATGTCTTCTTCAATTCGAAGAGTTTGTCAGTAGTCTCTGTGGAAATTTGAATGTGGACACGAAAAGAGGTGGACTTAAAAATACGACCCGAGTCACCCTACTAAATCACTAGCTTATATCGTCTAGTTGATTTAAAGATTTAAACTACGATATTCTGTGTTCTGGATAGAAAGCTTGCGACACCTGCCCACGCAAACCGAAGACAACAGCTGGAAAAGCTGTTTTGATTCTAGAAATTCGAATATATGTTTCACTGCTACCTGTAGCAGAGTTTATGTCTTAGAGCCACGTTATAGAAACCGAAACTATTCGGATAAACTATTCGAAGGTAACAGAATCTTGAGAGTTGAGTTATTTACGGGCAGGCTCTCATGGACGAGCTTTACGTCCCGCTGATCGCTCTCCTCGTTTGTGGACCGGAATTAGCATGTAGTGAAACATTTCTAAGGTGCGAGGCACATATGCATATAAATAATAATATTAATTTATCCTCGTTACAGTTGGATTAGATTTGATAACGTATTACTTCTGACTTCTCTCGAGAATGAAAAGTAGCTCAATATTTAGTTGGATTTTAGATTAAAATTATGCTCGAGCAGAAACTTATTTTTGCATAATATATATTAAAATATAGTTTGAATTTTTCGAGATTTATTTATTGTTATTTATTTCTCGGTTATCATTGTTTGTAATACTTTATTCTTTTTAAAATTTTCTTTTTAGTTTTCATAGGGTTTTTACGTTTTTTTAAAAAAATTCTTAAGTGAACTGGTGGTGTACTCGTGGTGAAATAAAAAAATGTTTTTGATTTCAGAGTGTTTCTTTCAGATTGTAATTTGAAATTCCTCTGTGAAAAAAAGTGAATTCTGCGCCTGTTCGTTTATTAGTTAATTAACGTTGATTTAGAATTTTTCCATTGTCGTTTTTTATGCTGTTTTCTGTTATTATTGTTGCTGTGTTTATGTATTTGCAGCATATTTTTCTGTTTTTGATCCTACTGCTGCTCCTGCTGTTGTTTTTGTTGTTGCTTACCATATACTGTTACCGTGGATTTCTTTGCACCATATTGTTGTTGCTACTTTCCTGATGATGTTTATGTTTTTCCTGCTTTTATATTGTTACTTTTTCTACCGGTGATGTTACTGCTTTTGTTGTTATAAATTTTTCTTGTATTATGTTTTAGCTGTTTTCCTATAATTATTTTTGTTGTTGCTATTGCTATTATTGCTATTGTCGCTGCTGATGCGGTTGTTGTTGTTGTTGTCAACTTTTGCTTTTTATCTACTATTGCTGTTCTCTGTTTTCATTACCAATCTTTTGTTTCTGTTGTTGCTATTTATCTGTTACCGATTTTTCACTGCTGTTATTAGGCTCCTCGATTTTTACTGATGCTTATATGTTTACGTTGTTGTTTTGCTAATGCTTTTGTTGTTGCTATAGTTTTTATGCTCCCATTGATGTTGATAACGCTGATGCTTTTCTGTTGCTACTGTTGCTTTTTCAGTGTTTACGTTGTGGTAGTTGTTTTTGTTTTGGTTGTTACTCTAGCTATTACTATTAGAATTTCTGCAAATTTACTTACTTCTGAGTTATTAATGTTACTACTTTTCTATTATTATTGTTGTTTCTAATGTGCTAATAATGTTGTTACTGTTACAATCGCTGCTTTTGCTACCCTCGCTATAGTTTTAAATATTTTTTTATATTCACTGCTGTTATGCTTATTTTTTTATTGTTGCTGCTGTCACTGTTACTAGTTTTACGTTATTATTGCTGATTTAACAATCTAATGTTATCGTTATTGTTGTTTTTGTACATTTTTGCACCTCTATGTTATTAATATCGATGTTTTTTCTACTATTATCTTTATTCGGATATGTTATGTGGTTCTATATTATCCATTTTAACATTATTATGATATTCTTGCTGGTTCTCCCGTGCAAACGCGATGTTGATACTGTTGCTGCAGACTTTTCTATTTCATGTTGCTGTTGTGTTTAACCTAATACTCTTATCTCTCTTGACCATGCTGTTGTTTTATTATTTCCGTTTCTACCGTGCTTCTGTCACTGCTATTGTTGCTGTTAATGCTCTGTTCTTTTGTTATTGCTGTTTCTCTTTTCTGTTATTACATACTACACTTTTCACCTGGATCCTGCTCCCAAACCATTTAGTTAAAAAGCTTGAATGGACTTTTGGCGAATCGAGAAAGCAAATTTCCCACGAAGGGTGAATTGAAAATGATTGGCGAAAGGGCGCTGGTCGAGTTGATTCGACAATGCCGTTGAATCGAGAGAAGTCCTCGCACAGAATATCAGCATCGCTGCTCGCGAATACTATATAGGTATATATATATATACGCATAATACCTCTCGCCCGCCGTCAGTCACTCAGTCAGTCATTGATACCGCGGTGTGATTAATGAAGAGTCAAGGTTCGGGATCACAGTGCCGAGTTGAGAAAGGTGGTTGAGGAAGGGGTGAAGAGGGGTTGGTGGGAGAGGAAGTTGAGTCGGGGTCCGTAGCTCGACACAGCGAAGAATGTCGATACCATACCGACGACGAAATATACTATAAGTACGGGAGAGCGGGACACGCCGCTAGAGACGGTGAACATTAATTATATTTAATCGGCGAACAGATATTTCGCTTTAGTGAAAATCGCACTACAGTTCCTTGGGCGTCTCTCGGTATGCGGGAAAGGAATAAGACGCAGAAAGAACGCGAGGCCCGAGTAGCAAGAAACCATGGCATTCAGAACGATGAGTTATTAAGTAGCGACTTGGAGTCGAAAAAAGAGAATATTCTGGTATCGCGGTCACGATAAATTCATATCAATGCAGCCATCTGGACAGGTTGCTTTCAACGTTCACTTTTAAACTGGGATCGTTTTGTTTCTCACGGCCGGTGTACATTCAACTTGGAAAGGTTCAGGTGATTCGGGAGCTATTTTTAATTTTTGAATAAACAATTGACCGTATAGAATTTTTGATCGGGTCCTGATATAGGGCCCTGACCGGTTTTTCCTAGTTTTAATGTGGTCCTGATCCGTAAAAATTAATATGAACGCCGCAAGGTGTGCGTTAGGCTTTGATTGGTAAATACCCCACGTGGGGAAAACTGCAGGTCAATATCCCATAAAAATTTAAAAACTTATGGATTTTAATCAAATATTGGCAATATTTGATTACTTAACTACATCATTTTCTGAAAACAAAAATCCTATTATTAAAAAGAGGTAATTATATTGAAATAGATTCTCGTACTCTTGAAATCTGATACCACATTCTTTCTTCACCTATTGGTTGAATTTGTATTCGCCGCCTGTGCTTTAAAATTTAGATCAGAGCTGTCAACTGATTTTAAGGAATTTTTAAGCAATTTCAAAATAATTCACAGTAGTTTCAAGATTTTAAAGAATTTAAGTTAATTGTAGGAAATTTGGAGTGGTTTGGGAGCATTTTTAAATCGATTTTAATATACTTTTTTCTAATGATTTTAAAGAATTTTTAAGGAATTTCAAAATATTTCGGATAAGTTTCCAGATTTTTGAGTAATTCAAATGTTTATTTTTTGAGTATTTCAAGAGATTTTAAATGATATTAAAGAATTTTAAAGGATTTAAAAAAAACTCTAAAGGATTTCAAGATTTTCAAGAGGTTTTAGCGAATTGAAAGAGATTTCAAGAGGTTTTGAGGGAATTTTACGGAATTTCAAAACAATTCAAGATAATTTGAAGATTTTCAATTGTATGAGTATTTTAAAACTAGGAAAAATTTGCGCGCCTCGCACATTTTTCATGGTCCCATTGTAAGAATCTATTATATTTAAAATCCCTTAAAATTCATTAAAAATACTTCTATAATTCCTCAAAATTCCACGATCACTTTTAAAATTCCTAGAAACCTCTTCAAATTCTTCAAAATTCCACAAACACATTTACGATCCCTTGAAATCCCTTAGAATTAATTATCCTTCCAATTTTTTAAATCGCTTCAAATTCCATAAAATCCTCGAAGAAATTCTTAAAATTCCACAAAAATCTCACATTTCTTCAAATTACTCTCTTCAAATTACTAGAAACCACTTAAAATTCTACGAAAATCTTCAAAATATTCCTTAATTTTAAGAGATTTTTAATTATATTAAAAAATTTCTGAGAATTTTAAAAGAATGTCAAAAAATGTAAGGAGATTTCGGAAATTCAAAAGATATGAAGACATGTGAAAGAATTACAAGAAATTTCAAGTGATTTTAAGGAATTTTAAAATCCTTTAAAATTATCACTTAAAATTTTTTTAAATCGCTTAAAATTCAGAGAAAACTTTTCCAATTCTTTAAAATGCCAGCATAACCGTTAAAATCCCTGAAAATTCTATAAAGTTTCTTCAAATTTATTGAGCTAAAACTTTAAGCTTTTACCGATGTAAAAATTCCGTACGGGCCCTGGCTATAAGTTACCCCTCTTTCTGGTCAGGCTTTAATGCGGAAAACTAGTCAGGGCCCGAATCTTATCCAGTATTTAGTCGAAACCCGATTAAATAAAAATAGACTTGTCAATGGGGCTCTGACTAGTTTTTTCTGGACCAGAACCTTTACACCGCGCGACACTAGAACCACTAAAAAAATGGTTTAGCTGTCCCAGCTAGGCGTTTCGCTGGGACAGCTGAACCATTTTTTTCAGTGAACCCTACTTCAAAAAGAGAAAAATAGGAAAATTTCTACATGGATAAGTTCAGCTGAAATTTGGGTTATCAATACTTAGCGCTTGGGTGGTTCCCCGCTTTTCTTACGCGTCTGGTGTCATTTCTTATCCCTCTAATTGAAAATTGGCGCGGACAAGTATCGTTTTGCACAACACTGTAGCTCTAGCAGTTGTCAGCGAGTGTATAAAATATGGAGACTCTTATCGCGGAAATGCGGGTCTATCGAGGATAGCAGCCTCTTCTCAAAGTCCCTCAACGTCCACCAGAGAAATGTAGTGGGCTCAGATAAACCTTCTCTTCGGGGTGAGTAGCAGAGGAGAAGGAACATGAGGACGAAAGCTCAGGCTGGAAGATGGAAAGGAGTCCCTACGTTCGTCCGTTTGTCCGTTTGTTCGTTCGTCTACGTCCGTCCATCCGTCTGTTCCTGCCTGCCGTCGCAGCCTGTCCACAAACGGAGCGGAGCAAGACTTCACCACTTTTATGTACGGAGTCTGAATAACAAATCTGTCCAATTCACATGTCGACATCAAAGAAGATAATATAAACACTACATCGATACATCGTCTACAAAACCTTAATGTTTTATTAATGCGGCTTCCATCTCGTCTCATTCTCGTCCTCTACATCCCGTTTCTGACTCCAGTTGCATCGCGAAGAAGAGGAAGCACTGTATTCATGAAACAACCTGTATTAGAGTAATACTCTCCTCATCGCAACCCTCTTGCTGCCCCGTTATTATTTCTTCGCTTGGACAACACCCCGTCATGTTCGCAGAAAATGGGAGACGTTTTATTTATGGATTATTTTTTTAGGATAGCGAGAAGGATTTTCTTTTGTAATTTAAATATATTGCCGGTTACTGCTCGGATTCGAGAATTCATAATCGGAATAGCGAGCGTGTCTAAATGACGCGATGAAAGCAGATAATATATCATAATAATATATCACTAAAACCACCAAAAAATATCTGTCAGCTTCGCGGGCACATTCTCGTCGCGCGCGGCACGCCTCGCGCGTAAGTATGAGCGCGCCTACGGCGCGCGATTCAGTTTTCACGCCTGGCGCTCCGAAATATTTGATCGTTTTAATTCAGAAGAAAAGATAAATTTTAATATAAATATTAATAAATTTAAATATGTTTAATAAGTTTTAGTGCGCCTACAATGCTCAATTTGTTCGTAGAGCTTCGCGCTCTGGAATATTTCATCGTAGAGTTCGAATGCTTCATATTATTTGACACCATTTTCTCATATCTCACGTTATTTACTTCCAAATTTGAATTTTCGATTTTTCAAAAAAATTTAAAAAGTTTCTGTGCTAATCTTCAAAAATGTTTAAATATCAATAATATTCAACTCTGAATATTTATAATATCGTGCGTTGTTTAGCCTTAAATTTTTATTTTCGTTCGTTGTTTTGAATTTTCGAAATGTTATAAGTCTGACAAGTTTTTTTTACCGAAAAAATTCATTAGGATAAATTGTTCGAATTTCTAATTACTATAAATATACATACATATAATTTATTCATTGAAAGAAAAAGTGATATAAAAAATTTTCAAAATGCTCCAATTTTTTGAATTTCTATTCAAAATTGGTGGATAACGAACTTTACCTTCTTTTTAGGACACTAAAATAGGGAGGGGTCAAATTTTACTCTAAATTCTCTAATGAGAATGTAAAAAATCAAGAACGTATTTAAGATAATTTATTTAGTCCAAAAGAAGCAGCAATTTTTATGATTGTATTATAATATGGAAGAAATAGTTAAACTTGGGCGGTCTTTGACAATTTTGGGTATATTACTTTATTAAAAGTATCTTGATACAGAGTTACAGATCTTATACAAAGTAACTTAAGTTTTTTTTTAAAGTTATTTAAAATTATAGCATAACTCAAATTAAACAAATTTTTAAACAAATAGACATCAGTTAAAACAGAGTGGTCACAAGACTTTTCCTTGACTTTCAGACGCTTGACCAAAAAGTATTAAAAATGCGAATAAATTTTTAATAATAATACTATTGAAATTTTCCAAAAAATTTGCTTAATATCACTTAAAATCTTATGAAACATCATGAAAACTTTTGAAATATCCTAAAATTTCTTTAAATTCCTTTAAATTCTTTTGGAAATTGTACTCAACTTTTTAAAATCCTCAAAATCATGTGAAATCCTTTAAATTCTACGAAAAACTTTTAAATCCCTTTAAATTTCTAAACGCCTCTTATAAATTATTTAAAATTTCATGAGGCACATTAAAATCCCTTAAAATCACTGAAAGTATAAAAATTTCTTAAAATTCTTACAAGTTTCTTAAAATTCCTTAAAATTTCATAAGGGACTTCAAAATATCTTAAAATACTTTTAATTCCCTAAAATTTCTTAAAAATCTCTTAAAATTTAATGAAAGCCTTCAAAATTCCATAAAATTTTTTAAATATCATAAAAATCTCTTTTAATCCTTTAAAATTTCTAGAAGCCCTTTAAAACCCTTTAAAATGATTGAAAATCTCTTGAAATACTGAAAATTCTTATTATTAATTCTTAAAATTCTCGAATAATCCATGGATATCCTTAGAAATCTTGTAAAATCTGTTCAATAAACTATAAAAGCTGTATATGTAATAAAACAAAAATAAAATAGATAGCATAAATCTAAAACTTTCATTATTACTAATAAACAGTTAAATTGAACAAAAAAAAATATTGCAAGATAAAGAAAAGCGAAAAGTGAGCTGAACGTAGGAGCTTCAGTATACACAATATGAATGAATGAATTTATCGAAATTTAATTATTATTAATGTATCAATTTCTGTTTTCCCTGATAGGCTACTCTTAATTCCCTGACAATTTTTTTTCCTAACTCCTCTGACATGGTTACCTTGGTTAAAATAAAAAAATTACTCGATATATTTTGTCAAGTGAACAACAAATTCTTTTATTCTTCCATTGATTGCAATTTTTGTAATTTTTTATTATTGTTGTTACTGTTGCTACTGTTATCAATTTATTCTGTTGCTAGATTTTCTTTTTTTTTCTGCTGTTGCTGCTCTTGAGATTGTTGCTGTACAGTTTTTCCCAATTTATTGCTGCATCCAATCACTGTTATTAGTGTTTTTCTGATGTTATTGCTGTTACTAAAGAGTTTATGTTCTTGACTCTGCTGCCGACTTTCTATTGTTATTGCTGATTCTGTAATGTGTCTATTTTTATTTCTACTACTGTTTCTAGTGTATTTGTTACTCTTGCTGTTTTTCTTCTATCGCTGTTTTCATATTGTTGTTACTGTAGGTGCTGTTACTTTTTTTGCTGTTTTTTCTGCTTCTTCTGCTGTTGTTGATGAAGATTTTGGTGTTTCTGTGTTGTCGATGGTGCTGTTCTTCTATCATTATTGCTGATTGTGATATAGTTATGATGTTTTTAATATTACTCTTTTTACTTTTGCTGTATATTAGATTGTTCTTACGTTTTTGATTCGTCGAAATCAGAAATTCATTCCAAGTATATAGATCATTCTTATAAATAATATAATCATTTTTCAAAACTTTTCTTTCCTACAATACTTTGTTATAACAGACACTTATGGATGAAATGGACACCCTCGTGAGCTTGTACAAATTAATAATCCATTCTAAATGCTGTCATCAATGAAATGCCAAATGGTAGCATCACTCGACCTTCAAGAAGTCCATTAAGATTCCTGTCCTCTTCACATATTGCTACACTAAATCGCCAATGACGTTCTTTAACATGCTCTCTGCATCTGAAGTACAAGAATAAACATTTTATCATCAAACATTCGTTAAATTGTAATGCTGGAAAAATTCTGTTGTTAAAATTTTATAAAACATATATTTCAGAAAGGTGATACATTTCATTTTCATATGAGTTCCTTCTCTTTAAGAAGTTATTTTAATGCAAAAAAAGTGGAACTGAATTTCCCGGATTCGATACTGTACGAATTTAAAAGTTCCACGACACGGATTAGTTATGGTAATACTTCTTTAATGGTCTTGCTCAGAAAAACAATTAATTTCGAGTGTCTCGAGTTAAGTGCTCGACATCATTTAGAAAATTCCATAATTTCAATTAGGCTTTACTTCTAATTGCAATTTCAAGAACATTATAAAGTAGATCGATGTCAGAATTTGAAAATTTGTTTTCAAATTTCATTTTTGAACTATCAGAAATTTACCCCGTGTTTCCCGGAATCTTTAGGGTTTTCAAATTATTTTAAAGGAATTTTTAGTATTTTCAAGCCTTTCATAAAGACTTTGAGGAATTTTTAAGAAAGCCGAGCGATTTAAATTCATTCTAATGAATTTAAAGGGCTTTTAAGAGGGTTTAAAGAATTTTACGAGTTTTAAAAATATTTTGAGCGAATATAAAGAATTTGAATGAATTGAAAGAGATTTCATTACACTTTATGCAATTTTAGAGAGTTTGAAGGGTTTTTAAGGAATTTGAACATTTGTTAAAGGAATTCAAAGTATTTTGAATGATTTTGAACGATATAAAATTTTTTGAATTGATTTTAAGCAATCTATAGAGTTTTAAAGAGATTTATTAAAGATTCAAATGATTTTAAAGAATTTTATGGGATTTAATTTAATTTTAAGGAATTTCAAGGAATTTATAGAGTTAAAAGACTTTATAAAATTTCAAGGGATTTTAAAGAATTCCGATTTAAAAATATGTAAAACAATTTTAAAACATTGAGCAATTTAAAATTATTTCAAAACATTTTGTTTCCTCATATATAGGAAGCTTTGTAGTGGTGAGAATATCCAGTTTTTTTGAACATATTTAAGAGGGAATGTATCTAATATGATATCCTGAAAAATTGTCCGGATATGTGTATGTGTGTGGGTGGGTGTATGTGGGTATGTGTCTTTGTGTGTAACATATGTGTGACACGATCCTGTAATATCTGGAGAACGCGTACAGATAAATTGATGAAATTTGTCATACTTATTCCACTATAAACCAAGTTGAATTTCTTACAAGTCTTTTACAAAATATTTAATTTTACAGGTTTTATTTATTTTATTTTGTCACACCCCTAAGGGATAGAGGTGTGGACAAATATTTTTAACATACCTCTATACCTCTATGCCCCCCCCCCGCCCCAAACAAAGTATAAATCACATACGTATAGATATCTATCTTATTTTTACCAGTTCCTGTTATTCCTTTATGAGTTCTCGCTCTTTAAAAAGTTATTTGAATGAAACACAACTGCAACTGCATTTCCCGGATTTGAAATTCGCAGGGAGGCAAGTTGCATTATTGTTGCATTTTACGTAAGAAATGCGTAAACACAAAGCTCGTAATGGCATGCAGGAATGCTGGCAAGACAGGGTGTAGATACGCGCTGCAGGGAGGTTTGAAATCAAGAGAGAAAGAGGCCTTTCTTGCTTCTTGTGCTGAGTGAAGGCCGAGTCCAAGATACTGAGTGACAGCCTCGCCACGTACGTGGGAGGCGACTCACAACAAAGGAAGACGATAGTCGTATGCAAATTTCCGATATCGCAAGTTTAGCCGATCAATCGATTCTGTTCTACAAAACTGGGCATTAGATACTGTTAGCTAGGCAAGAAACAGTCCAGCACTGAATCACCGTTGCACATTCCTCTACTATATATATATATATGTATTGTGTATAGAACATTCTCCAACGATTTTGCAAAAGTAAAATGTTAACTTTTTTAAATAAGCTTATTCTTTCACAGTTAGGAATTATGTAATTTTGCCATCTGGTTAAGATGTACGTTTTATGATTTTTTAGCAAAAGATCAATTTCAGTCCATCGAAATTTTGTCTTTTCTTTCAGTTTCGCAATATATATCTTCTACATAAGGTGCCTTTCACGTTGGCTTTTTTTGAATTGTTCATTGAATTAATTTTTCACATCGATTTGATCTTTTCCACTTAATAAATTAGCTTTGGGTATTTTACATACTTACAAACGTATCAACATTTTTTCATCTTTTTCGCTTCCCACCTTGTCATCAAATTTTGACGTTTTCCACTTATCAACGCATCAACAACTTTTGAAATTTTCTGCTTTAGATTTTCAACTTATCAACTTATTAACTTAAAAACTTTTCAATTCTTCAAATTT
>JAUESI010000003.1:5334306-5362038 GCA_032275145.1 Synergus laeviventris | reverse complement strand
CAACTTTTGAAATTTTCTGCTTTAGATTTTCAACTTATCAACTTATTAACTTAAAAACTTTTCAATTCTTCAAATTTTCCACATATCAAAAAGTTTCTAACCATTCAACTTTTACACTTATCAACATATCATCATCAAGTTATCATCAATTTTTGACGGTTTCCACTTATCAGCGAACCAATAGCTTTTGAACTTTAATGCTTGTCACTTTCGAATTATTATCAACTTATCAACTACTTTTGATCGTTTCCAATTATCAATCGATCAACTTAACAATATTTAAATTCTTCAAATGTTTTCACTTGTACAAAATTTTTCAGCTTTTCAAATTATCAATTTATCAACTTAACAAGTTTTTACTTCTTCAAATTTTCCACCGTCAATGTGTATGGAAATTCTACTTTCTAGTGGAATTTCCACATAGAATACATATTCCTAATACAAACTGTCCTATAAACTTTACGTCTATCTAAATGTATTCGATTATATTTTTAAAAAAAGTTGATCTTTAGTGAATATCGTTTGCAATTTATCGAACACAAACTCATTACAAAACAGGCTTAAAAATTCTCTAAAACCACATCGTATAGGTTTTGATGAAAAAATTTCTATAAAGAGTATACTTGGACTATTTCTCTTCCATTGACAAAAAATAATAACTGTTTATTTAAACTTCCTTACCAATTGGGAACATACATATGTAACATTTAATTGTTTATTTATACTAAATCATCAATTGGTTCCATACAAAAATTGCGAAATATATTCAATTTATGTAATTTATTCGTAAAATAAAATAGTTGTTAAACAATTTTTTTAAATAAAAATTATGTAAACAATTTCAAAACCATTTTTTATGTAGTCTTCTATTACTTTTTTATATTATTAGAAATTAATCCTAAAATATAATAGGACGAAAAAAAACTTGGATGACTTACACGTTGACCGGAGTCGATTTTTGACGTAATATTTTAAAAATTTTGTTTATTGAGATCTGCAGAGCTCCATCAAATGTTGAATGCACTTTCTGAATTTTTTTTATTTTAAGAATTCGAATTCTTTTAAAAAACAATTTAAGTTTCCGAGCTCTAACTATGACACCAAAGGACTCTTTCTTACTCTAAGGTACATCTTGCGTCACTTGGAATTCCAAATATCCGCGACATTGTAAAACGTAATAACAAATGGCAGCCACAAGGAACAAGTGAAACGAGAAAGTCTGAAAGAGAGTGGCACGAGAGGGGTTGAAGACTCGGGGATGAGGCAACAGAAGGCATTTTCAAGGGCCCTGTGCTTCTTCAGAAGGAATTAATCATCCCTGGCAGTTCCCTATGTTCCAACCTCCTATTTTCCTTGACTCTCCAATTATTCCTTTTATCTCAAAAATTTCGTTTATCTACATCTATCTTTAACGCCATTCACCAATTTACAACATGAGCCCCTGTAGAGAACCTTAAAACCTCTTTGTACGGACCTGTCGCTACAATTAAAAATAATGGAAGATTATAAATTTCCGATCAATAGACAATATTGTTGTGAAAAGTTTTTGGGGTTGTTTCAAGAGTTAAAGCTGCAACATAATTCATAGCAAGGTAGTGAACGGTATTTCCTGTCTGTAACTCTTTGACGGAAGTGGTGCCAGCCTGCCAGAGACTGATTTACGAGCAGGAACCCTTTGCACGAAATTCGCGACAGGGTAATGCGAGTAAATGATCTGTGGAAGGTAGAAAATATAGAAAGACGTGGACGTCATTTGCATCAACTAGTGACTGGACTGTAACATTTCTTTTGGTCAACCAAGGTCAAACTATTCGAGTGATGAAAAGGGTTCGTTATGCCGAAAAACCTTTTGTGGATTCTACTTATTTGCCTATTGCGAAGAACGGGGATCTTACAGTTACCTGAAAACAGGTCGGAACTTACATAAAACGGAAACGATTCTTTTTCAGACTTCCTTGAAAAGGGACCGATAAAGGTAAATTTAGTCAGGTATTCATGGGTCCTTTTCCAAGCTATAAACAAGTTTTTGCAATATATTATTAAGGAGTCCCGTACTCTGGGAAGGTACTGTTTTTTATATCGTGTTTAAACAGAAAATAATTACTCCATGACCTTTTATACATTTGAAACTTTACCTTTAACCCATTTTGCATGACCAATGACCTGTGACCTTCCAAATTACATTTTATCTATAATCTATGGCCTACATGACATGACCTTGGATCTCTGACCTGTGACCTTTCAGAATGAACTATAAATTTTGGAATATGACCTTAGATGTCTACCTGACCCGACCTTTGACTGAGAACTATGATCTGTGTAATATGATCTATGAACTGTCACCTTATAAACTATACACTCAAAATTTTACCTATGGCATATGAACTTATGACCTTATGACTTAAATCTTAGAACTTGTGACCTAAGGGATATGACCTGTGACCAGTGATCTACATATTTTACACCTGTTTTATCACTTGTAACTTGTGACCTATAACATATTACCTATGACTTTTGACCTTGGACTATAAATTATGGAAGATGACCTATGATCCACTATCTTTAAAAATACACTTGATATTTTACTGTTAACCTACAATCCATGACAGAAAATATGACCTTGTGACCTTAGACATCTGAGCTGTGAGCTATGATATGTGACCTTATAAATAATATATATGTCAATTTTGATGCTTTTCCTATGACCTATATTCTATAACCTTGATATTCTATAACATATGACCTAAAAAAATAGTCTTAGACATGTGACCTGTGACCTTTGGCCTTGAAGTATGACCTGAGATTATGACCGTAGGTCTCTGATCTTTGAAATTTGAACATTGACCATTGAACATGAAGTTTTGGAATATTAACTACACTTGAAACTTTACCTATGACCTATCGCCATCTTCCATAAGAACTAATGTAATAAATGCCAAATTTATCTGATATCTGATTTGTGACCCATAACTTTCTAAATAATATAAATGTCAATTTTAATATTTATATCAAATGCTGATTTTAGAAATTTGACTAAACCATTGACGTTGAACCACGACCTTGAATTGAAGTTTTGACCACTGTCCTTGAACTATGACCTATGGAATATGATCTATGACCTATCACCTTTTAAATTACATCTCACACATCACCTATGATCCATGGCGTATGATGTATGACCCTATGACATAAATGTAAAATGTGGCACTTGTTTTATGACCTATAACTCTTGGCTTATAACATATGACTCATGACGTATGGAATATGACCTGTGACCAGTGAACTATGGCCTTTCAAATTATACTTGACCCTGGCTTATGATCCAAAAAATATACAATAATACTTTATGACCTGTGACGTATGTCCTGGATTTAAAAAAAAATTCTAATAAAAAATTTGTCAATTTATAAATCTTAATTCATTTCTAACAGTAGTGTAGTTTCAGTTTGACGCTTCTCAGCAAAAAAAGAGTGTTTATGTGGAAGTTAACACTTGAACTGAAAAGGAAGATAGTGAGGAGCGGAAATGAGAGAGATCCCTATATATTACACACACATGGATACCCTGGTGAGGTGGCGTACGGAATTTACGAGATAGCTGCCCCACTTCACCCTTTATTCTACCCTTCCTCTCTCGACCCTCAACAGGTGGTCGTTTTGCTCAACTCTTGTATTGTAATTTATAATTTAATTGATTTATGACTCTTACGATACCATACTTTAAAAAAAATTATTCTCCTTATACCTTCTCAACTTCCTACGTGCTATCTTCAAGAACTGAAATATTCTCAATGGAATAACCACGCTGCACTTGGATAGGCTGAAACTAGCTCAAACAAATTATTTGTTGTACTAAGGAAATTTGCATTGGTTATAGATCTCATTATTAACTAATTATTATGTTTTTTTCTTCTTCAAAAATATTTGATTACATGAAACAAATTGAGAAAATGAGAACAATTTTTTATTGGAATATGGAGAAATGACTAATGTATTTCTAAGAATAAAAGTAAAATAGCTGGTGATTAAAAATGAAATAGATCAGGACCGTTATCGTGATTTGCTATTTTCTATATAGAACATTAGAAAGGCATATAGTCGATTCTAAAAGCGTCGTTAAGAGATATAATTATATCTAAAGAGATAATACTCTAGCGGATTCGAATTCTTGCGTATCGGGCTTTTAAATCTAGGCAAAGAAAACAAGTTCTACTTCAATTCAACTTTAGTTGATGAATCCACCAACCGCAAGGCCGATTTTCTTACGTGCCAAAAGCGACATTCGATACCGTACGAATTTAGGGGTTCCACGACACGGATAAGTCACGGCAATACTTCCTTAATGGTCTTGCTCCGAAAAACAATTAATTTCGAGTCTCTCCAGTTAAGTGCTTGACATCATTTCGAAAATTTCATGAGTTTAATTAAAAATTACTTCTTTCTATTTCAAGAAGAGTATAAAGTAGATTTTAAAGGTGTTTTCAAGGATTTCATTTCATTTTAATGAATTTTAAGGGCTTTTAAGAAGGTTTAAAGATTTTTACGAGTTTTAAAAATATTTTGAGTGAATTGAAAGAGATTTCATTACACTTCATGCAATTTTAGAAAGTTTGAAGGGTTTTTAAGGAATTTGAACATTTGTTAAAGGAATTTAAGGTATTTTGAATGATTTTGAACGATTTAAAATTATTTTAAGTGATTTTAATCAATCTATAGAGTTTTTAAGAGATTTATTGAAGATTCAAATGATTTTATTAAAGAATTTCATGGTATATAATTTAATTTTAAGGAATTTCAAGGGATTCCAAGAGATTCATGATATTTCCAGAGATTTTACAGAATTTCAAAATATTTTAAAGGGTCTTAAAATATGTAAAGCGATTTTAAGACTTTAGAACCGTTTTGAATGATTTTAAAACATTTCAAGTGAATTGAAGCGATCTTGACGAATTTGAAGAGATTCAATGATATTTTAAGAGATTTTTAGGCAACTTCAAGGAATTTTAACGTATTTCAAAATGTTAAAAATCATTTTAAAAGATTCTTAGAAGATTTTGAAGAATCTTATGGAATTTTATTTTATTTTGCGGAATTTAAAAGGATTTCAAGAGTTTTGATAATTTGAAGAAATTGTGAGAGATTTTAAAGAATTCCAAAAGATGTAAACAAATTTAAATACATAAAAAACTAATTTCAGAGTTTTAAAAAGATTTTGCAGGATTTTAAGGTATTTTATGAAATTTTGAGAAATTTCAAGAATTTTTAAGCGATTTATAGAAGACTTAAATGCTTTTAAAGAATTTAATGGGATTTTATTTTATTTTAAAGAATTTCAAGGAATTTATGCATAGGTAAAAGACTTTATACAATCTGAAGGGCATTTAAAGAATTCCAAGGGATTTTAAAAGAATTTGCAAAATGATTTTAAGGAATCTATAAAAGATTTTGAACATTCTGAAAATTTTAGGTCATTTTAAATTGATTTAAAGAGTTTCAAAGAGATTTATAAAATAGTAAAAGGGTTTTATAGATATTCAAGGAATTGAATAGATTTCGAATAATTCCAAAGGATTTAAAGAGATTTAAAAATATTTTAAGTTATTCTAAGAAATTTCAACAGTTTTTCAGAGATTTATATAGATGGTTTATTTTGTTACACCTCTAAGGGTGTGACAAAATATTTTTAAAATATGATTTTAAAGATTCGTAGAGATTTGCAAAATTTTATTTTATGGAATTTTAAAGGATTTCAAGACTTTGAAGACTTTGGAGAGATGGCAAAAGATTTTGAAGAATTCTAAGGTATTTAAAGGGATTTCAAAACAGTTTAAGTGAATTTAAAGAAACCTAATGATTTTGAAGAGCTTTCATAATATTCCAACGAATTTAAAACTATGCAAAATGATGTTTAACATCCCTCCATACCTCTATCCCACCCCCACCAAACAAAGTATAAATCACATGAATATTTCTATTCTGTATTTATCATCTTAGGCTTTTAATCGACTCTTTCATGCCCATTGAAACATTCAAAAATCGAAGGTTATCGCTAAACTCGACGATAACGACGAACGATTTCTGTTTCCATTTCCCTGACAAGTGGCGAAGCACGTCCGCGTATCCGTGGCTGTCAGTGAACCAGGCGTATAATAAGGTAGCGAAGTCGTTCGCACTTCGGAGTGTCAGAAGCCCGGAGGGGGGGGGGAGTTCGAGGTTGTAAAGGGGGTGGAAAAGGGCTGCGGTGGAAAAGCGGCGAAACCCTGTTGGAAAGAGCCACACAGGCGTTGGAGTGCGGAGCGGGTTCTGTGGCCGTCACGTCGGAGAGAGACGAGAACCCCCTTTACTCCTTCAACCCCTCGAAGTCCCACCCCGTCACCCCCGTTCTTCTCTCCTTACTTCACTTCACCCCCTCCGACTAGTAGTCGAGGAATTCGAGTTGCTATAAATCTCCCTTGACGGGCGCGATGCCGGGCCCGGACGCTTTGAAGGGTCGGGGGTGGTGGGTGGGGTTCATGGGTTTCCACCCCCAAGGTCCTTCACAAACGCGAGGAATTGTAATAGTTTTCCTCGCGGGGTTAACGCACACAGTGTTTCAAGACTTGGGATATTCAATGTTATTTTTCAGGAAAAGTTTCAAACGCCACACTAGAAATAAAGGGATTTACATGTTCCACCCCTTTTCTTAACTCTTTTTTGAAACCACTTTTCGAAATACTCTTTTGGAACCTCGTGCTTTAATCGTCTTTTTCAAACATCTTTTCTAATATTTTTTTCAACACCTTTTTCGAAAATACTTCTTGTTGAAACCACTTTCCCGCACCCCTTCATTTCTCCCACTTCTCTAAACATTTTCTTTTTTTAAATTTTAGGATTTCAAATTTTTTAACCTTCTTGTAACTCCTCACATACATCTCAAAAATCGATTTTTCCCATCCTTTTTGAAACATGATTTTCCAAGCTACTTTTTTTAACAAATATGTCACACTCCTTTATTCGTTCTCCTTTTCCATCCTATTCTTTTCAAATCGCTTTTGAAAAACAAAAACTCCTTCTTTGTATCTTTCTTTGACGCAATCTCTTTTAAAAAATTTTTTTCTCACTTCTGCTACGCCCATATACAAACTCGTTTTTTCAAACCATTTTTCCATACCCTCTTATTCCTCATCTTCTTCCATCTCACCATTTTTTCAACCCCCTTTACAACTTATTTTTAGGTGCCGTACTCCCTCTTTCCACACATCTTTTACCACCCTTTTTTCAACTTTCTTTTTAGGCGCCGTTATACACTCCATGTTTACAAATCCCTTATACCACTCCCTCTTTCCACACCCCTTTCCCCACCTTTTTGTTCAACCTTCTTCGAAAAAGCCATTTTTTCCGAAATTTTATTTCTATACTCAATTTCGCTTAAAATAACGTTTTTCCAACAATTTTTTCCATTATACTTTCTAACCTCCTTTTCCAACCCTTTTAAAAAGCTGTTTTTCCCACCCCGTTTTTCAAAATTAATTTTCCAAAACCCTTTTCCAATCCTCCTTTCTAATCTTATTTATCTTGCCTCTTTCTCACCCTCATTTTGAAACTTTTTTCATACCCCTTTTCTACTCCCTGTTCCAGACCCCTTCCCCCACTTCTTTCATCCTTTTCCATCTGTTTTAGAAAAACGTCTTTTCCACCCCTTTTCCAACCTCATTCACCACACCTCTTTTCCAAATATCTTCCTTCACTCTCTTTTCCCACACCCTATTTCTAAACTTATTTTTCCATTCCTTTTTCCATCCATTTTAAAAAGCCGTGTTTCCCACCTCTTATTTCAAACCTAATTTTCCAAAGCCCTTTTTCAAACCTCATCTCTGACTTATTTACCATACCTCTTCCTTGCCTTCTTCCCACCTTGATTTTCCAAATTTTTTTTCATACTAACTTTTCAAATCCCTGTTCCATAACCATACTTTTTCTACTTTTCCTTCCCCTTTTCCAACCTGCTTTAAAAAAGCCGTTATTTTCACCTTTTTATTAACCCTTTTTCCTAATTTTTTGCCAAATATTCTTTTAAAAAGCCTTTTTTCCCACCCGTTTTCCCATCCCGTTGTCCATTCTTTTTAAACAACCTTTTTTCATTTTCTCTATTTCAAAATTCATTTTTGATGGTCTTTTCCACTCACTTTTTCGAAACTTCTTTTCCAACTCCCTTTTCTGTAATTATAATTGCTACAGGAAAAAGGAGTGGAATCTTAGAAAAAATTGTTTCGGCTCTAGGTTGAGACGATAAATTATAAATTTGTTTAGGAAGGAAGATTTAAATGGATGGGTTAGGAATAGTGGATTTACTTAATGGAAAGTACTCGTATATATAAAGGTTTTTTTCCTTGATGGACGTATGGAACTGAAGAGGAGAACATCACGTATATTTACAATTCCAGGCTTCTATCCACATACAACCATCGCCAATTATACACCCCTACACATCATTTTTCTCTCTCCAGACACTTTATTTCCTGGACGAAATCTCGCGAACTTGGGATCATCAAGGATCGATCCACGAGTTCATTCGTCCCCTGAGTTCGTCTTTTCCGTCGATGGCAGAACTTTTATTTTCTCCACAGGGTGTCCTTGAGTGACAGACCTCAACAAAACAGGGAGTCTTTTTCCTACAGGACCCACCCTAAACTCATTCCCAACCTCTTCCCCCTTTCCTAAATCTAACCTAGTATTTCCGAAGCTGGTCATTCGTGAATTAGATAGCAGGAAGACGATTGCGTATCTTTTTGTAGGAAAAGGGGTTTAGGAAAATTTCAGATGATTTTAAATAATATTCAAAATTCTTAGCGATTTTAAGTGATTTAAAGCATTTAAACCGATTTCAATATAAAGATAATTCAAGTGATTTCAGATGTTGTTAAGAAATGTCTAGGAAATAGTTTCCAGATTTTCAGTTAACTTCAAAATATTTTAAAATATTTTAATAGGTCTTTAATGATTTAAAAAAGCTTTATAAAGGATTTTATTGAAGTATCAACAAATTCTATGATTTGAAGCGATTTCAAGCGATTTCAAGAGATTTCAAGTGATTGTAAGCAATTGCAAAAATTCAAAATTGTTTTTCGAAAATACGAATGGATATTCATGGTACTTAGAAATTTGAACAATTTATCCTTATAAATTTATTCGATAAAAAAAAATTGTCAGACTTATAACATTTCGAAAATTTAAAAAAAAACGAAAGAAAATAAAAATTTTAAGCTAAAAAATGCACGATATTATAAAAAGAGTGCAGAAAAATCGAAATTTCAAATTTGGAAGCCAAATAACGCGAGATATAAAAAACTAGCTGTGAAGTTGTAACAACTTATGTGTTCAGACAAGGAGCACTTCGCTTCCTATAGACGCTAACATACTTTGCTTCCTCATATATTTAAAAAATTTTTAAATAAATATTTATTGCAAATAATAATTTTCCAGATTGTAAATATATGTATTAAAAAATATTCCCCGCTACCCTCCCCAACCCCCCTTGGTTAGAAAATGGGCTTTGAAAAGTAGGTACTCCGAAAGGTAGTTCGAAAAAGAATTTCAAAGAGGGGTATGGAAAATGAGTTCTTATTTAGGGAGTGTAAAAAGGACTTTTTAAAAGGGTTAGAACAGGGAGTGGAAAAAAATACAGGGGTGGAAAAAACAGTTTTTTAGAAGAATATTAAAAAACTGATTAGGAAAAAGGGTTGGGAAAAAAAGGTTAGTGAAAACGTGGGAACAGGGAGTGGAATAAGAGGTCTTGAAAAATGGGGTTGGAAAACGGATGGAAACGACGGCTTCTTTTAAGTAGGTTGGAAAGGGGTGTGTAAAAGAAGCGAAGGAAGGGTTATAAAACTGGAGTTTGAAAAGGGGTTATGAAAAAAAATTTGGTAATGAGAGTGGGAAGAAGGGAAAGAAGAGTAATGATAAATAAGGTCAGAAAGGAAGTTTGAAAATAGGCTCTGGAAAAAAAGAGTAGAAAAATGAAGTTAAGAAAAGAAAGTTAGAAATAGGGCGTGGGAAACGAGGTTGGAAATCACCGCTTTTTAAAACAGATGGAAAAGGATGAAATAAGTGAGGGAATGGGTATGGAACAGAGGGTTGAAAAGGGGTATCAAAAAAAGTTTTTAAATAGGGGTGAGAAAGAGGCAAGATAAATAAGATTAGAAAGGAGGTTTGGAAAAGGGTTCTGTAAAATTAAGTGAGAAAAACAGGGTGTGAAAAAAAGCTTTTTATAAGGGATGGAAAAGGGCATGGGAAAATAGAGTAAAAGAAGAAGTTTGGGAAAAGAGTTATGGAAAATGATGAAAAATGAGTATGAAAAAGGGATGGAAATATCATTTTTTTAAAAGAAAGATTGGAAACGAGGTGGGGGAAAAGGGTATGGAGAATGAGTATGAAAACTGAGTTTGGTGGGTGGAAAACGGGGCGTGGAAAGAGGGAGTGGAGTAAGGGGTTTGGAAACAAGGGATGGGACAACGGCACTTAGAAAGAAGGTTAGAAAAAAGAGATGCAAAAATGGTGGAAAGGTTTTTTAAAAAAAGGTTTAGAAGAGGCTTGATAAGGAGGCGAGAAAGGGGTATGGAAAATAAGGTTGGAAAAGTGGTCAGAAAAAATAACCCTGGTGAATAAGTTTGGATATAGTGGCGTTTGAAAAGTGGCGTGGAAACAAAGATCGTGGAATAAAGGGTTCAGAAAAGGGGGTAGGAAAACTTTTTTTTAATAAGGCTGTGAAAAAATTTAGGAAAAAGGGTATAGAAAAATGTTCGAAAAAAGATGCTTGAAAAAAAATGTTGGAAAAAGTAGTTTCAAAAATAATAAGGAAATGAGTTTTAAAAAAGGTGATTTTAAAAGGATTTTGAAAAAAGGGTTGCAAAATTGGTTGTAAAAATATATCAGAAAAGCGACCAGAAAAATCCGCGAAAGTCATTATTCACAACAAACATTTTGTAAGATCCTTAAATATTTAATAATTTTTTGTTTAATCTTATAAATTTCCAGAGATTTTTTTATAATAGACAGGGTCAATAATTTAATTTATCATCTCGAAAAGTGGATCTTAAGATTTCGTGTTTATCCGAAGACAAAGCTAGATACTGCCCAGGCTAAATAGTTTTCTCTTCTGCGAACGAATTGTGTAGATAAAGAAAGGGGGAGGGTATATCAATCACGGAGGCAGCAACGGGCTGAGATTTGGCAGCAGCTTCCCGGCTGAAGAGGAGCAACGGGGGTTGTGACCCACCCTGATCCGTAAACAACTACGACCATTCTCTATCATTATTTTTCTGAGAGGCTTTTCTTATATTGATTCATCGTTTATCGGAACATCAACGATAAGGTCGAGTGATCTACCTCCCTTTATATTTACTAATGACTCTGCTCTTCTCTATATGATAAAACAAGTTAAAAAGAAGTTGATATTTTATCAACAATATTTTCAGTATATCTATTAACGAATTTTAAAGGATTTTAAATGAAATCCAAACTTTTTAAAGATGTCAAGATTTCTTAAAGGACTTCAAGAGATTTTAACTGATTTTCAGAAATTCCTAAGGAATTTAAAAAAAAATCAAAATAGTTTCAGGATTTTCAAGTGGTTGAAAAATATATTTAATTAAATTCAAGTGATTTTAAGTGATTTTAAGGAATTTCAAAGATTCAAAAGACTTTGAATATTTTTAAGTTATTTGAGAACGTAAAAATTTTTTTTGGATTCTTTAACATCCCTTGAAATCCGGTGAGATCTTTTAAAATTCTTCTATAGATCAAAAAAAACTCTTGAAATCTTCAAATCTCTTGAAATAAGTACCTTAAATCTATAAATTTTTACAAAATCTTTTGAAATATCTTGAAACATGGTTGAATCTTTCGTAAATATAAAAAAAAATTTTAATCAATTTAATTAAATCTTAATCTGCTTTTTTCTAAAGTACAAAAAAAAATATTTTGGAATGTTTGGCATCACTTGAAATCTCTCACAATTATTATTTCTGAATGGTATATTTAAATTTTTTGAAATTTTTAAAAATATTTTTGAATACATTTTATTATCCTTAAAATTATACACACACTTTGAAACTTTCAGTTTATTGAAGCAGTTTTTAGGACATGATTGTTTTTTGAGAAAAATAAAATTATTGAAGATTAAGATATTTTCACATAATCCTTTTTTTTATCACAGAAATAAATTACTGATAAAGATATAATATTCTACTTAATATAAAAAGATATTTGATAGCAATTAGCGAAATTAGGTAAGTTGTCAGGATATTCAGTATGAGTATCTGGATATTCAGTTTACATATCTAAGATAATCAAATAATAAAATTGGTCATCATTGGTCACAATTTGTCAATGACCAACTATCTAAAATATTCAACAAATATTTCCTCAAATACAAAGTTTGAATAACGACATAATTAGGCTGAATATTTATATATTCAGAAAGAATATATAGATATTTAGGATAAACATATTTGTAATTGAATTTGTTGACTTTCTAGATGTTAAGTTTGAGCATAAATTTTTCTCAGTATGCTTTTAAAAATTTGCGTAGAAAACCTCTTTGCTATGTTATGATAAAATTCTCAAATACATAAAGATCATTGTTTGTGTAATAAAACTATTTTAACTCATGTTTTAACTTGTGACCTTCAAGTTATTTGTATTACAGATTATGAAGAATAAGTGTAATTAAGCTTATCGAATAAATTTGAAATATAATAAACGAACATACTAAATATATTGTTCACTTCTCCCATGTCACAGTTGAAGAAAGCAAACTTTCATCATTGGAACTCTGAGTTAATGAATATAATGACGGGAAAAGTATTTTTGAATCTTGCAATTCTTTGTGGTATTTTATCTCAAACTATTAATGCGACTTCCTCAGGAGAGGGTAAGTAAAATTATTTCCTCTATAGATATATAACTTGTAAGGTTTTCAGTAAGTTTCCATATGGATCTCCACATTTCCATATGGTAATCCACGTTAGCATACGCTGTCGTGACGCGACCGAAATATGTTACGAAAAGTGCAGTTTTCTGACCTGAAAAATTAATGTATCGAATATTTGCAGATGAGTCATCGGATATTCACGTTCGCAATAAACGTGTAATTTATAACTCTCCTAATCACGCGGAAATACCAATTAGGGCAGTTCCTTTCATGGTACATATTAAAAAAAATGGTAGGAATCTTTGCGCAGGTTCTATATTGTCGGATCACATTGCTTTGACTGTTGGCCAAACAGTTTCTTATGATAATGTTTCGGCCTACAAGGTTTATTCTGGTCATGAAGACATAAATAGAGGACAAGTTAGCAATGTAACAGCAATATTCATATACCACGGAATTGCCTTGCTCACAGTTAGTCCACCCTTCAGATTTGATCGAAATCGTCAACCCATACAAATTTATAATCAACCTTTACCGAATGATGCTCATGGCACTGTTTACGGTTGGGGATCCAACATTGGAAGACTGTAAGTAATATATATATAAATATATATAAATATATATAAATATATATAATATATATATATATTATATATATACATAAGAGATATCATACACTCGGATCCTATTAAGGGGCAACACGTTTGCTCATTGACTTCGCCATTTTACTTGCACTTCCGCCGCATACAGCTATACATGTATCATATAGTAGTACCCCTCGTGCAGAAATTGTCCATTTTAGCCCTATTTTAAAATGGACCTCTGACGAGGCCCTGGTAGGGTTTTATTTCTTCAATAAACATGTTTTAATATATAATTAGGCATTTATTAGGCAACAATATAGTAATAATTTCTCATTAATACAAACCTTTTGTTGGTATTCCTACCTTAAAATAATGTAACAAAACTGGGATATTGTTGATAGTGGAACAGGATAAAGAATATTCCACATGAAAACCAAACATCTACTAAAAATAAGGAATTTCCAATATTTTTTTTATAAACTGGGAAATGAACTAATATGTATATTTTTGACAAACACGGATATTTTAATTTAAATTACTAGGAACTAAGCAGTATTTCGAAATAAATCAAAAGATTGCAGATTTCAGGAGATTTAACAGATTTTAAAGAACCAAGAAACATTTTTTTTAAATCACTTAAAAATCTTAACACTTTCTTGAAGTTCCCTAATATTATTTGGAATCTTTTCACATGTTTAAAAAACTCTGAAATTTCTTTTAAATTCTTTAATTTCGCTAGTAGAAACTTCTGTAATCCGCCGGAGTCCAACACCGACGAAATACTGGCCCATTACTGTTGGCCAGTTACAGATAATCGGAAATTTTCTTTTAAATGTTTAAAATTCTTGACAAAGTTTTCAAAAATAATAAGACATAGTAAACATAACTATCGTGAAATTTAAAAAAAATTTTCTTTACAATATTTACAATACAACTTTATAAAATCCAAAAATTAAAGAAATTTTATTCCATTTTACAACGTCCTAAAAAATAAAAAAAAAACCAAGACTTAGAAATAAAAAGAAAAATTTATATTTTATACATACATACATAATTATATAAAAATATAATTCTAATTTTATTGAAAAGAAACCTTTAAGACAGACTTGTTTTCATTTTGTGTAGGTTCCAAACCCCGTAGTGTTGAAAAATTTTCTTTCTAAATAATCTTAAAGATTGTAATGTTTGTATTAATTCTAATGAAGACAATTAATATCTGTAGGCAAAGACTCACAATTTATTAATAATTACTTTTTTAACAACTTTTTTTAATGTATAGTTACAGTCCATCAATCTGTGGTGATAAAAATCATAATGTTGAACTAAAATTACATGTTTGAAGTTACAAATTATATTCCGTCGCGACAAAGTGGTTTAATGATATATAGATGATAACGTAGATCTCCAAGAAGTAACAATTGGTTCTTAATAATTTGTTTGTTAACTTTGGCTATTCACTGAGGAAGCAGTTTGCCAGTACAGAACCAATTCTGGTGTCCAGTACAACGTCAGTACCGAACACCAGTACTATCTTGCATTACATGCCAGTACTGGCCCAATGCTGACCCAGTATATACAGTACTGGACTCGAATCCTTTTTATTTATTTCAAAATTCTTTTAAATCACTTGAAGTCTATTGCAATACTTTTAAATTATTTAAAATCACATGAAATCACTTGACATCCTTTTAAATTCACTACAATCACTTGAAATTTCTTGAGATCCTCTTTAATTCCTTACAATCACTTGAAATCTTTTAAAATCCTTCAAAATTCTTTAATATCATTCAATTTTCCTGGAAGTAATTGAATTCTTGAAAAAGCCTTGAATTTTTTTGAAATCCTCTAAAATTCTATCTATCCCCTTCTATCATCTTGTCAATCTCATAATTCGCTTCTATCTCTTTCAGTCTCCAGTTCTCTAAGCCTATCTATCTTCATTTCAATATATATCCATGCGTATCTCCTACAATCGCACTTCTCTATTTCTATCTATCTAACGCCTATTCCAGTCTATCTCTTGCTATCTCCATCTGAATTAAAATTTTTCCTATCTGTTTCAATCCTCACTTCTATATCCTCTCGTCTATTCTAGTCTATTTTTTTCAATCACCACTTCTCTATTCTTAACAATTTCTCAGCTTTACTCGTCTATACCTTTCCAGTTCCTTGTCAATCCCTATTCGCTCCTATCTCTTATAGTTCGCACTTCTCTATATTCCTTTTTATCTCTCGCCTATACCTGTCTATCTCTTTTTATCTCATTTTCCATCTCAATGCGCTCCTATCTTTTTTAGGCCCCACTTCCCTATGTCTTCCTATCTCTCGTCTAATGTCGTCTATACCTGTCGTTTTAAAAAAAGTAGTTATTTGCAATTAATTGAGCGTAGATGAGAGACGTGACCATAGCCATATTGGCGCAAGGAAATAGAAAGTAGATAGAAGTAGCAGACAAGGAATGGTACACGATGCAGAAAATGTTCGATTGAAATAGATAGGTTATTGGTTATACAGCCAAAGAAATAGAGAAATAGAATGGATCAAATTTATAAAATTATTATCCGTGTTTAAAATATCAACATTAATAAGTTATAAATTTTTTCTGCTTAGAGATAGACTAAGAGATATAAAGAGATAGATATTTTCAGAGACAGGGATAGACTGAGAGATAGGAAGGAATAGATATTAACATAAACATGGATAGACCGAAAGATAGAAAGAGATAGCGTTTTAGGGATGCAAAATGGATACTTGGAAAAGATAAAAAAAGTTTTAAATATCGTTCTATCTCCAAATTTCAATCTCTTTCTATTTCTTTCCTTCAATCAGGGTGCATTGGGAGCACTAGTATTTACGGCTTGATGAAACCCGATAGGGACTAAGTAATTGGATTTAATGATCAACCGAGAGTCCGAGACGTGACTCTTATTGGATTCTGAGTGTATTTTACGGGTTCAAGATCAATATAAATTATTAATCTAAAAACTTGCCTTGTTCCGATTTCAGATCTGAGTTTTATCACAGGTTAAGAGGAATCGAGGTGCCGATTTTAACTTACAGGGAATGTGCACCTCTGTACAGAGGTAGGTTTACTGTTAGGGAAAATCATATTTGCACTCGAGATCCAACGAAACGAAAGTACTGTGGCCCTGGTGATTACGGTGCTCCTTTAATTTATATGAATAAACTTATTGGGATTTACCTTTGGAGTGAACATGGACCAAACTACTTTAACCCGGATGTTTTCATAAACTTGCTACTTCCCGAAATGAGATCATATATCAATGCATACACGCTGAGAATTGAAGCACAATATTGAGCCTCAAAAAAATGTTCGTAATTATTGATAATAATATTACTGTAACATATATGAATTTCTAATAAATAGTTTGATTTTTATTGCAGTTTGTTATACCAATCTTCGTCATTTATTCAATAAAAAACATTTCTAATCTTGAAATAAAATAATATTCCCTATCTCAATACGACGGTGAAAAAGGCGAATGGTAAACTATGACTTTAGTAGTAAAGTTAGGGATGTTCTGGTACACATGCCGACCGAGCAAGTACAGGTTTTGTTCCATGCTACATTACCCTCAGGGAGTCTGGAAATACCAATGGTCTATTTAACACCGATTCATGACCATCATTCGGTAAGTTTTCTGAAGCTTGGTCGTTCGTATCATACCACACATTTACCGATTGACTGACTTGGTAGTTCACCTACGAAATTTCCAGCGCTCTTTTTTTTACTTTCCCACGATTTTTAAGTTCTCGCATATATCATGTGCGTTTTTTTTCACGATCCCGCGTATGTTCCCGCAGCTTCCGAAGTGGGGCTAGCAGTGTGTGTAGTGGGGGAGTGTTGGATATAAGGCAGCTCGAAACGGTAGACAGAAATCTGTGTGGAAACAGCCGTCAGCAGCAGTAGTACTAGCAACAGAGAGTATCCTGAAAGCAGAGGCAGCAGCAGAGCACCCTGAAAACAGTATTCCAAGAGGAAAAAAATTAATTTGGACAAAATTAACGCTGTTAGACGTACGGAGACATTTCTACCAACTTAGCCGTTATCTGAACTTATTCCGAAGGGTCTTTATAACGTATCAAAGCTGCGGAAGGTACAGATTAGATATGGAGTCAAGATTGTGGCTGAGAGCCTTCCCAACTGTGGACTCCATCTCGGCGCTCAGGTCAATAAGACCCATTGTGCCATACCCTTTACGCAATAGCATCGGGTCCCACCTAGCCTCCCATTCCTGTCGACTTCACTAAGTCCAGAATTGTCGGCGGCCCACAGGTCGATTAGCTCCCTCGGACCAGCATAGATGCTCCCAGAGTTTATAGTCTAATCCCCGCCAGAGTTGCGCATTGACACAGTGTGCTGTGAGGTCTCCATCGTCCCTGGTACATTTCCTACAAGCAGTGCTGTCTGTCAGACCCATCTTGTGCTCAGCATTTGTACCATTCTACTTACCCGCGCCTACTATTTGTTGTGTTGGTCCGCAACCTAGATTTCGATCTTTAGCTTGGTGCAACATGCTACCGCAGGCCTAGAATAGATTCCGGACCAATCGGTCTGTCTGTCGCTCCTTTTTTCGCCAGTTGATCCACCTTTTAATTGTCGTAGTCATAGTCTTCATAAAGTAGTCTTGGTTTCAGGATCGCTGAGTACAGCCAAGCGATCATTCTCGGCCACAGTCTCCAGGATCTCCCGAAAGCTCTCCTACACATCTAAAAGATTGTAATAAACCTTCTGTATTGCGCTTCCAGATGCTCCGCCCAATTCAATTTCTTATGCAGATTGCGCTTCTTAAAGCCTCATTCCGCAAAATAAGGGGTCCGTAATCGTAGCCACCTTATATTTTCTCGTGAAGACTACCATTCCAGTCTTTTTCCGGATTGACCCTTACCTTAGCCCCGATTCTAAACACCAGAGCTCCACTAATCGAAGTGCCGACCTCCTGAGTCCTATCAAGGTGCCCAAGTCGGCTCTCATGTCCAGTATCATAAAGTCGTCCGCATACTCCTAGGGATAAAAGCCCTCGTTATTCAGAGTTCGGCGTAGGCCATTCACGATCAAGCACCACAAGATTGGTGACAGAACACCCCCCCTGTAGGCAGCCCATGAATGTCACTCTCCTAACCATACATCCTCCCCATTCCGTCGCGAGACGCCTGTACAGCAGCACACTTCCAATCCAGGCTACCAGCTGCCCAAATACACCGCACCTCAGTGCCTCTCAGCATATGACCACTGAGGGGGGGGGGGGGGTTTCTGAAGGCCCCTTCAATGTCTAAGAAGGTCCCCACAACGTACCTACCTTCCTCTAATTGCCGCTCAATCCTCCGAACAGCCTCATGTAAAGGCGTATCAACTAAGCAGCCTGCTTGGCAGTCATGTTGACCACAATGTAGTGGTCTGTTTGGCAATACCCTATTCCGAATATCTCTTTCGACCAGCTTTTAAAGCTGATCGGTCTGAAATCTGTGGCTTTGGGAAGAAAGACCTAGGGCAATACTTGCTCTGTATATTTTCATCAAGGGCAGCCGCAGTATATCCAGCCCCTCCTGCAGAAGGACCGGGTATACAGCGTCCGCCTGTAGTGATTTGAATGTTTGGAAGGTCTTATCAGTCTTTATAGCCCACTCCATCTTCTGTACTGATATAATTACATCTTAATCTGCTATTTTCTAAAGTACAAAAAAAAATATTTTGCAATCTTTGGCATCACTTGAAATCTCTTACAATTATTATTTCTGAATGTTATATGTAAGTTTTTTGAAATGTTTAAAAATATTTCTGCATTGTCACTTCTGCCGCAGTTTAGCCACTTGGATGTGGACTTACACATTTTTTTGGGTTAGAGATGCCGCAAGTGCAACAATTCATCCTGTAAGACTAGCCGCAATTTTTCCACTTTGATGTAGACTTGAAAATTTTTTCCGGATGAGAAATGGTCCTGGAGAGACTTGCCGCGCGTGAAAGATGCCGCAAAGGTTTTAATTTAATTGTGATCAATGCCGCACACGAGAGACAAGCCGCCAAATAGAGATGCCGCAGATGAGACTTGCCACATGTGACATGATATGGATGATATACCAGAAGTCTACCCCAAGTACACCCTGTGAGAAAACTTAAGGTACAGCAGTACACCCAGATGACAGTTGAGTGCCGGTAATTGCGGGAATTGAGAAAATCTGTCCAAGACAAGTGATAAAGGATTTTGAAAAAATCAAGAGTCAACAGTGATAAAGAACTTAGACGAAATGAAGTGTGAATTGTAACTGAAAGTTGAAGAATTTTAAAACCAAAAGATCGGAAATAGGATTTTGTTCAGCAGCCATAGAAGGATTAACAGACAGAAACCGGTAGGCGGCCCGAGTAAAAATTTTTCGACTCAAGACCGACTAAAATTGCCCCTAATCAAGACCTTTTCGCAAGACCATTTTTGACTGTGGTTTTCATGTCTTGTAGATGAGACTGAGCTAGATATAATTCGAGTCAAAAATTGTATGGGTTTATGACTTGAAAGCCACAAAGGGATTGAAGAGCTCCATTGGTAAAAAAGATAAATCGTTGAGAAACCTTTTTTACCGACCGTTGGCGAAACTCCCTACAATTGGTCAATAAAGTAGCCCTCTGTAGGGTCCATATACGACCCCTGTAAGCCCTACACGGAAAAAATTAGTTGTTGAAATTTTACTCGAATTAGGCAATGAAATTTCATTAACGAAAATTTAGAAAATCCTGCGGCGGCCGGGATTCGATCTACCTACAAACGCATCTAAAGCAACTTATCTCTAACAACTAAACCCCACGGCTAATCGCAAGCACATAAAATATGTTGCAAAAATCTCAGTAAAGTGTATACGAAGGTCCTCTAGAAGTTTATTGCCAAGGTGGCAGGTATATTTTTTTTTCGCAAAGCTATTAAAAAGGTCAACAAGCGTTTCGACTTAGTTATGAGACTGAGCAAGACATCAATGTCTCAAGTCAAAATCTAGTCGAAACATTTTTACTCGGGGGACTACTCTAAAACATAGGCTCACTCATTAATTCGTTGAGGGTCATTATTTCAAATACTCAATCATTGATAATCAACATTATCTTAAGTTCATTGTAAAACTTAAATATTGTATTCAGAAAAATTAATTTCTTAAATTTAAATCATATCCTTGAATTCATTGGCTTGTCCTTATTCCCACATTTATATTAAGTTGTAAAGTAAAACGAAGGATTAGTTTTAAACAAAATAGAGTCTGTTGCTAGGTATAAGAAATATTAGTAATAAAGTTAGGCCGGAAGTAACAACAGTAAATATGTCCCATTCCGTTAAAAAATTAGGAAGAAAAAGAAGAAAAATACAATGCAATACAATGCAATGCTAATGGAAAATATGAAAGATTTTACAATGTAATAAATTCAGTTATAAACAGAGACAATAGTTTCTAAATTTAGAGTGGACGTCACTAGAGATTATGTGCATACATTTATGATTCGTTCATACAAATGTCGTGACTAGGTGGGTGCGAGATTGCACAATAATCCTGTTTTATTATTCTTCGAATTGTAGGTAGTAAAGGGATTTATTATGAAATAAATAGTGTAATAATTCACACATATATTCATATACACATCTGAAAGTATTTCAAGTAAATTCAAGTGATTTTAAGGAATTTCAAAAAATTTTTAAATCTTTCAAAGTTTAGAGATATTTTGAAAACATATAAAATGTTTTCGGATTCTGTAAAATTTGTTGAATCTTTTGCAAATATGCTGAAACCCCTTGAAATCTAGTGAAATCTTTTTAAATCCTTTGAAATATTTAAAAAAAACTTTTAAATCTTCTGAGATCTCTTTAAATCTCTTATCATTAAAATAGATTTTATAAAATATAATGATAAAATGTAGTGCAATAATAATTTTTTTAATGGAATTATATAATTACTTTTTAGTATTAATCCGAAGTTCACAAAACTACCACTTACGTTTTATTTTATAAGGATTCATATTAATAAAAACGCGGAATCTTAAATCTCTGGCATTAGGACGTTTACGATGTACCTAAATAGTTAAAAAAGTAAATTAATTTATTCGTATTTATACATTGGAAAAATAACTAATATGCATATTATTGACAAAAACAGAGATATTTCTAGGAATTTAAACAGATTTTTCATGAAAATTATTATTAAACTACATTTTATGATTATATATTTTCATGAGTTTTATTAACTAGTGATTTAAAGAGATTGCAAAAGATTACAAGAGTTTTTAAATGATGTCAAAGATCTCAAAGATATAAAATACAAATTAATATATATAAGTCAAATATCGCTTTACAATATAGGTGAAAACATAAATTAGTGTAACAGGCATAAAAAATAAATAAACAAACCAAAGATCGTCAATCTCGTATTCTCCGCGAGCGTGGCTGGTGTATGGGTTCCATAACTTAATAAAATGCAAAATAATAAACCCAAAACAAAAGTCACACTACAAAAATAAGAAGACATAAACACACACACACAATTAATACAACCGATCACCTTATTTCACCGAAATATAATTAAGGAAGTGTAAGGAACGAAATTTACCCCTCATATCACTTTAAATTACTGGAAATCTTTTGAAAATCCTTTGCTTAGAAAAATTATTGATTTTATTGATGTTCAATTAAACCCATTTTTCGGCCATACAAATTTAAGCTAAGTTATAAGTTTAAGTTAAAAAGTTCCGTAAAACTATTTGATGCTACTTCTTTTTTAAAATAGGATGTTTTTCAGAAAATTATCTATAGGTAACTAATCAAATATTGCAAATAAGGAATCCAGAATAGTTTTTTAATATTGATGGGGGTATTGAACAGTTTTCCCTAAGTGGGGTATTTACCAGTGGTCCACATCAGGACCACATTAGAACTGGGCAAACCTGGCCAGGACTTCATTAGGACCCCATTAAAAATTCTGCATGGGGATGTCAATTGTTTTTCCATTATGCAACGCTTTGATCCACTTTTGTATGGAGAATTGTCACACTAGGATTTCTTTTGATTAGAATTTTTTCATGCATGGCACGATGTTTAATATTTGATTCTTGGAAGATATTTTTTCACAGCATCAGTCTGAGAATAAGTGGCTAATGGGTTTAAGATTGGTCCTCAGGGGCAGCTGCACTGCGTGCGAAACGGTATTTGATGGCATATTGGTTCGTCGGCAAAACCATAATGGTTACCACCGTATAACAGCAGGTTACGGGTACGTCACATCATGTAAGCTTCTTGACGCAGGACGTCTTACCTAACCTGAACACATCCCTTGGGAAGGGTATTCTAGGATGTGCAACTGACATTTACTGTATCAGAACCGCGGCTTTTGTTTCATTGAAGATGACGTTGACCTGGCCTCCGTCACAAGAAGCCTTCGCTGTCTATTCGAATTTTTTTTATGTGAATTTGAGCTTTACTTCAATTGCAGAATCAAATATAAACGAAGAGAAAATCACTTCCAGACATATTTATTACATTTAGGGAACATTAAAATATGTAAGAGTATGAAAACAACTGCCCGTGCGGAATTTCTATTTTCAAAAAAAATATTTTTATATAATTGGGCATTTATGGGGCAACAATATAGTAGTGATATCTCCTTAATGCCAAATATTTATGAAAATATAAAAGATGGATTTATTTATAGATTGGAAAATGAACTGATAAACACGAACATGTTTCTAGGAACTTTAAACAGATTTTTTTTTAAATTATTATTAAACTACATGTTTTTATGTGATCTCAAAAGATTTGAACAGTTTTCAACAAATTTTCAACATTTTTTGATTTCTTACTTCCAAATATTGCAACTTTTAACAATTTTTTGGAATACTTTAAAATCATTTGAAATCTCTTGAAGTCCTTTCAGATATCTTAAAAAATCTTTGAATTTTGAAATATCTTGAAAATATTTTAATTGTTTGATATTCTCTAAAAATCCTTTAAAATTTTTCAATGGGATTACAAAAATCCCTTGAATTTCGAGGATTTCAACAGATTTTAATTAAAAGATTTATCAGAAAACTTATAAAAGAAATTAAAATACATTTAAATAAGCATTTCTAAAGATTTTAATGAATTCACAAGATTTAAAGAGATTTCAAAAGATCTCAAAAGTTTTCAAGAGATTTAGCAGACTTTGAAAAATGTAAAAATATTTTTAATGAGTTTGAAATTACTTGAGAATCTAGAAACTCTTTTAAACTTTTTCAGAATCTTAAAATCACTTGAATTCTCTTGAAATATCTCTTAAGATGTCTTGAATTTTTTTTTATTTTGTGACAGCTCTTGAAAATTTTCTGCAGGTCTTTTAAAATCCATTAGAATTCTTTAATACCATTTAAAGTCCTTTAAAATACTTAACAACATTTTTCAGTTAGTTGAATCTCATCTGAACTCTTCTGAAATTCTTTTAAAATTCTTTTAAAACTCTTTAAAATTACTTGAAATCTCTTGAAATACCCTAAAATTCCTTAAAATTATTTAAAATCTTTTGAAAATCCTTTAAAATTTGTTAATATTATTTAAAATCCCTGGAAATATTTAACACATTTTTGTATTGCTTTAAAATCTTAAAAGTCTCCTGAAGTCCTTTAAGATTCTTTAAAAACTTCTAAAAACCACTTGAAATCTTTTGAAATCGCTTTAAATTCCATAAAATCAGTTGGCATCCCTGATCTCGATTTTATAGAAATTCACTGAATAGAAATTCAACCAATGGGTGAAAAGAAATTGTTGCTTCAGTTTTCGGGATTGCGAGGATCTATTTTTGAGTTATTACCACCTATTTTTTATATTCAAATTTTTTTTAACGAACTACACAGAGAAAAAGATATTAAAGATATTACGGATATTTAACATCAAAGTGAACTATTTAAAAACCATCTAATATATTCAGTCTCAATATCTGGATATTCAGTTCAACTATCTCAGACAGTCAAATAGGTGACCATTGGTCATTATTGGTCACAATTGGTCATCGACCAACTATCTAAGATATTCAACCTAAATATTTCCCTAGATACTAAGTTTGAATAACAAGATAATTGGCTGAATACTTATATATGTTTAGGATGTAATATTTAGGATGAATATATTTGTAATTTAATTTTTTAACTATCCAGATGTTAAGTTTGTGTTTAGAAAACCTCCTTTTTGAGATATGATAAGATTCTCAAATACATTAAAATCATTATTTGCGGAATAAAACAATTTTTAACTCATGTTTTAACTTGTGACCTTCAAGTTATTTGAATTAAAGATTAAGAAGAATATGTGTCGTTAGGCTTGTGAAATAAATTGAAATTGTAAAAGACGAACATACTACACAATACACACTCATATTCTTCACTTCTCCGGAGTCACAGTTGTAAAAAGCAGACTTTCATCATAGGAACTCTCAGTTAATGAATATAATGATGGGAAAAGTATTTTTGAATCTTGCAATTCTGTGTGGAATTTTATCTCAAACTATTAATGCGACTTTCTCAGGAGAGGGTAAGTAAAATTATTTCCTCTATAACTTGCAAGGTTTTCAGAAAGTTTCCATATGAAATGCCACGTTTTCATAAGATAATCGACGTCAGCATACGCAAACGATTACTTGAACGTAATATGTTATGAAAAGGTGAGATTTCTCACCTAAGAGATTAATGAATCAAATATTTGCAGGTGACTCATCAGAAGTTCACGTCCGCAATAAACGTGTAATTCATAATACTCGTAATCGAGCAGAAACATGGATTAGGGAAGTTCCTTCCATCGTACATATTAAAAAAAATGGTAGGGATCTTTGCGCAGGCTCTATATTGTCGGCTCACGTTGTTTTAAGTATTGGTCATGCTGTTACTTATGATGGTGTTTCGGCCTACAAGGTTTATTCAGGTCATGAAGACATAAATAGAGGACAAGTTAGCAATGTAACAGCAAGATTTATATACCATGAACTTGCCTTGCTCACAGTTAATCCACCCTTCAGATTTGATCGAAATCGTCAACCCATACCAATTTATGATCAACCTTTACCGAATGATGCTATTGGTACTGTTTACGGTTGGGGATGCAACATTGGACCACCGTAAGTTTAATTATATATATATATATATATTGAATTAATACGTAAGAGATCATACAGTCGGATCGAATTAAGAGACAACTCGGTTGATCACTTCTTTAGAAACTGCATTCGTTCTCAAAATTAAATGAGGGATGGTAAGGGGTTGAAAGAGAGGCGTCACGAACTCGGCAGTACTACAGAGAGTCCAGAGATATAAAGAGATAGATATTTCCATGCACAGGGATAGAATGAGAAATATATTACCATAGACATGGACAGGCTTAAGGGTAGAAAGAGATAGCGTTTTAGGGATGCAAAATGGATACTTGGAAGAAATAAAAAAGTTCTAAATATCTTTCTATCTCCATATTTCAATAACTTTTTATCTCTTTAACTTTCATCAGGGTACATGAAGAACACTGGTACATACGTGGCCCTGACTTGTTTACGGTTTGAGGAAACCCGTTTGGGACTGATTGGATTAATTGACCAACCGAGATGTGACTCTTATTGGAGTCTGAGTGTACTTTATGGGTCGATATGAATTACTAATCTAGAAACTTGTGTTCTTCCGATTTCAGAACTAGGTTTCATCAGAGTTTAAGAGCAATCAATGTGCCAATTTTATCACAGAGGGAATGTGCACCTCTGTACAGAGGTAACTTTATTGTTAGGGAAAATCATATTTGCACTCTAGATCCAACGACACATAAGTACTGTAGTCCTGGTGATTACGGTGCTCCTTTAATTTATATGAATAAACTTATTGGGATTTACCTTTGGAGTGAAGATGGACCAAACCACTTTAACCCGGATGTTTTTATAAACTTGCTACTTCCCGAAATGAGATTATATATCAATGCATACACGCTGAGAATTGAAGCACAATATTGAGCCTCAAAAAAATGTTCGTAATTATTGATAATAATATTACTGTAACATAAATGAATCCCCAATAAAAATGTTGATTTTTATTGCAGTTTGTTACCGATCTTCGTTATTTATTCAATAGAAACATTTCACATCCCGGAATATTAATAATATTCCCTATCTCAGTACAAAGGTGAAAACAGCAAATGGTAAACTACGACGTCATTTATTGACCAACTTACCAACTGTTCGTAATAGTTTTTCTCTGGGTTCTTATTTTTAAACTAAAGAGGATGTCTCGATGAAATATTTAAGAAATGATAACAAATATATCAGTGCCCGTCCGTCTTCTAATTAAAGTTTTTTAAATTAAGTTTTGTTAAATACTACAATTTTATTAATTTTTCTTCCTCATAGAATAAGCTTTGTAGTGTTGACAAAGTCCAGTTTCCAAAAAAGGTTTTTTTTCAATATATTTCAAGTGGAATATATCTAATATAATGATGTTCTCAAAAATTATCCGGATGTGTGTGTGTGTGTGTGTGTATGTCTGTCGGTGCATGTATGTATAGTGGAATTTCTTACAATGGTTTCAGAAAATATTTAATTATATATACGTTTATGTACTTTTATAAGAATAATACATTTCATTAGAAAATAAGAAAGATATGGTTAATTGTAATTTTCAAAAATTAATTTTGCGGCTCTCAGTTCTCGAATACTCATAATTTAAAGCTGATGTAAAAAAAGTATAGATTCCTTGTATCCAAGGGAATCCATTGACCTATATATGAGTAATGAATTTGATGGAAAAGTAGGAAGTTAAGTTATGGTTCTTTGTAATTTTGAAAATTTTCGTTTTCACCTGTCTTTAAATAAAGAAGGGAAGGGCGAAGATTCTTTAAAACTTACAATGTGAAAACTTATTATTTGCAATAAATATTTATTTTTAAATAAAAAAATATAAATTAATTACTTAGGAATCAAAGTGCTTATTAAATCAGCCCAAAAGTTGATACATCTTCACAGCTATTTTGAATTTTGAATTAAAGTAGGAATAGGGCTTTAATGCCCCGATTAATAAAAAAACTAAGACTCTAAAGCCCTGATGCCACTTACACTAAAAATGTTAAAATTAATTATAATTGTAGTATTTAAAAAAATACAAATTTTAATGAGAAAACCACCACCGTGCACTGGCATATTTTCTGTATTTCCAAAAATTTAACCAAGACATCTTTTTCAGTTTAAAAATAAGAAGCCG